>JAOQMS010084126.1:0-20771 GCA_027563885.1 Erythroxylum longipes | reverse complement strand
ATTTTAATTAATAATAATAATTTAATTAAATATAATGTAATTAATTAAGTAATAATAATAATTTAATTAATTATATTATAATTATTTCATCGTAATTAAAAAATTACAAATACACTTAAAATAAATATTGATGCAATTATAAAATAATCAATGAATTATATATTTTCAATCATATTATACTGAGGGCATTTTCGTCATTGATACTGTTTTTATGTTCTGCCCACTGCAACCAAACACATTTCTGTCCTTAAGACGGAGACAGGTTTTTCTGTTTTGTCCATCACAACCAAACACCTCACTGTCTCCAATTTTTGTTCTGTTCCGTCTCCAAATTTTTGTTCCATTCTGTCTCTGCATATTGGAGACAGTAACCAAACGCAGCGTTAAGCTTTTGCACAATCACATTCATCAATAATTAACAAATTCTCCACCAGCTTTAGGGCTTGAATAGGACATTTGGTTGGGTTTAAAAGCATGTAATGTGGTTTATATAAAAGGAAAGGATAATAAAGCTCAAAGAGGGTTAACAAAAAGGAGAATTCACATAGACAAGTAGGCTATTTGGCTAATGTAGCTCATAATCAACAAGAATGCCTAATCATTTTCATAAAAATGCATGTGATAAAAATTTTGTCTCGAATAGAAAATCAATGCAAAGTAAGGATGTATATGTCATGAAGGCCACATAAAACAAAGACAGTGAGACTAATATGAATGTGTTAGTCTAATACGGCTCAAACCTCTCTCGTTTTTTTGTCTATCACTAGTCACTGCTTTTCTAAAGAATAATGCACATTAACCAATCACAAAAGCAAAGGTACTTGCTAAGGTCGCCATGGATTTTTCTAGTCAATTCATACTCTAACTATGACTAAATAATCTTTAAAGTAATAGAAAATAAGAAAATTTTTGATTTTGTTCCTTTGATTTTAAAAAACGTCTAAGAAGTCATATAAGAAACAATTAAGCTCAAAACATGCATAAAAGCTAATATCAAACTAAGATTTTACCCCCACACGTAAAACTTACATTGTCCCCAATGTAACATCAAATGCAAGAAATGAGGCATTTAAGGAAAATAGAAATTGTGAAAATGTAAAGAGACAGAAATCAACTTCCCTTGGGTTGCCTCCCAAGCAATGCCTTTATTTACTGTCATTGGCTCGACTTTACATTGCTCAGTCTTCATAATAAGGGTACCCTATCACTGCCACATCCTCCACTTGGAATCATTTATAAAAGGGTTTCAGTCGATGACCATTGACTTTGAATTCTTGTTTGTCTGTAAGCTTTCAATTTCAACTGCACCATGTGGAAACACATTAGTAACAACAAAATGTCCAATCCAACAGGAACACAATTTACCTGGAAAAAGCTTAAGTTGTGAATAGTAGAGAAGAACTTTTTGTCCAACCATAAAATTCTTCCTAACAATCATCTTATCATGAAATCGTTTCTTCTTTTCCTTGTAAATTTCTGCATTCTCATAAGATTCAAGTCTAAGCTCTTCTAATTCTTGCAGTTACAGTTTCCTCTGTTCACCCACCGCATCCATCTTCATATTGCATTGGTTAATGGTCCAAAAGACTTTGCGCTCAATTTTTACTAGAAGATGACACGACTTTCTGTAGATCAGTCAGTATGGAGACATGCCAATCGATATCTTGTATACTGTCCTATATGCCCAAAGAATATCATCAAGTCACTGAATCCAATCTTTATGATTTGGGCTTACCATTTTCTCAAAAATTGACTTGATTTTTTTATTTGACTTCTTTGCTTGCCCGATTGTCTGTGGATGATAGGTCGTAGACACCTTATGAGTGACATGGTACTTCTTCAAAAGGCTTTTTACCAATCGGTTGCAAAAATGAGTACCCCTGTCACTAATCAATGCTTTCGGTGTTCCAAACCTAGCAAAAATATTATACTTGACAAATTCTGCAACAACCTTAGAATCATCAGTCCTGGTGGCTTTAGCTTTTACCCATTTAGAAACATAATCCATAGCCAAAAAAATGTAAACAAAACCAAAAGAAGAAGGAAATGGTCTCATAAAATCAATCCCCATACATCAAAATGTTCACATGCAAGTATTGGAGATAAAGGAATTTGATATCTATGGGATAAATTACCCTGTTTCTGGTGTTGTTCACATGCATTACAAAACATATAAGAGTCTTAAAAAATATTTGACCAATGAAAACCACATTCAAGAATTTTCCTAGCAGTTCTATTAGGCTCAGAATGACCACCACAAGCATACGAATGGAAATTTTTCAAAATTGATTTATATTCATATTCAGGCACACATCTACTAATTACTTGGTTAGAACAACATTTCCATAATTGAGGATCATCTCAAATATGATATTGTGACTCACTCTTTATCCTGTTTTGTTTAGCCTTACTCAAATCATTAGGTATCTTATGGTTCACTAGATAGTTCACAATATCAGCATATAATGGAACCTTACCTTGAAATGTTAGTAATTGCTCATCCGGAAACAATAAGTGATCTGCGAGTGAATTCTCTACACCTTTCTTATCTTTTATCTCCAAATCAAACTCTTAGAGTAAGAGAATCCATCTAATCATCCTTGGTTTTGCTTCTTTCTTCGATAAAAGGTACCTTAATGAGTGCTCGGGAAGCTTAGTAAATAGCATGAGTCATCTTTCCACATTTTTGATCAAGGATGACACCTACAGTAAAATTTCTCGGATCACACATTATATCAAATGGTTGACTCTAATTAGGTGGTTTATCAATGCTGAAGTCAAAAGTTCTTTCAACTTGTCAAATTCTTCCTTGCATCCCTCATCAAACTCAAAGGGTACATCCTTTTGTAACAAATGACACCTTACTGATGTCCTTAATAAACCTGTGATAAAAACCTGTATGGCCAAGAAAAGAATGAACTTCTCTCACATTTGTGGGTAGGTAAGTTTTGCATAATTTCTATCTTAACTTTATCGACTTCAATTCCTTTAACTGAGATTACATGTCCTAAAACTATTCCTTGTTCAACCATAAAATGACATTTTTCATAATTGAAAACAAGATTAGTTTCGATGTAATGTTCAAGCACACAATTCAGATTATCCAAGCATGCATCAAATGAATCCCCATAGATAGTAAAATCATCCAAGCATGCACAACTTTTGAAAGGTGGCTAGGGCATTTCAGAGTTCAAACGGCATCCTTCTATAGGCAAATGTACCAAATAGGCATGTGAAAGTTGTTTTCTCCTGATCCTCTGAAGTTATCACGATTTGATTATATCCTGAATACCTATCCTAAAAACAGTAATGAGATCATCCCGCAAGTCGTTTAAACATCTAATCGATGAATGGGAGTGGAAAGTGTTCCTTGCGTGTAGCAGCATTCAACTTCCTGTAATCGATGCACACTTGCCATTCATTTTGAATTCTTGTAGGCAAACTCATTATTCTTATTCTTCACCACATGCATCCCAATTTTCTTTGGTACTACTTAAACTAGACTCACTCATTTACTATCCAAAATTGGATAGATTATACCAACATCAGGAAACTTTAAGTTCTCTATCTTTACCACTTCTATCTTCAGAGGATTTAACCTTCTTTATAATTCTCTTAATGGTTTGGATCCTTCTTCTAACAAAATTAGATGCATACATGTCGAAAGGATAATACCTTTGATGTCGGCTATCGTCTACCCTATAGTTATGATGTGGTCCTTAAGCACTTGATGAGCTTTTCCTCTTGAAGCTTGGTTAAGTTCCTAGATATTATTACCAGAAGTGTTTCTCCTTCTCCTAAAAACATGTATTTCAAGTGGTCCGATAATTACTTCAATTCAATTATAGGTGCCTGCACAACCGAAGCTAAAGATTTCATATTAGATATTGGCAATTCAATATTTTGAAATAAATACCTTTGTGGTATTGTTTGCAGTGATTGCAGTGCTAGCATAATGTCTTCTATTTCATCTGTAATGAGTAAGCTAGAATTTATGTTTACTGTTAAAATCATGCAAAGAATGACTTCTAACTCATCTTTACCATCCATATCAAAGATTTCTTCAGACTAAGAATCAATGACAACAATTGATAGAATAGAATGAACATCACTAGGGTACCTCATAGCTTCAAAACTATTAAAGCGAACAATTTCATTGTCAAACTCCATAGTCAATGTTCCTGGATTCACGTTGATCTTCGTCTTTGATGTCATAAAAAATGGTCGACCCAGAAGGATCAGTGCAGAATTAGATGAAGGTTCTCCCTCTATGCTCAACACATAAAAGTCAGCTGGAAAAACCAATTCGTTAACTTGCACTAAAACATCCTCTACAACTCCTTCTGGATAAACATTAAATTGAATTATAACACGTTTTTCTTTCAACGATCCCAAATTCAATGAAGTATAAATGGAATATGGCATAACATTAATTAAAGCTCCTAGATCTAACATTGCTTTTTCAAATTAGGTATCACCAATTTTGCAGGGGATTGTAAGCGTTCCTGGATCCTTACACTTTGGGGGAAGCTTTCTTTGAATGACTGCAGACACATTATCTCCCATACTTACTTTCTTTTCTCCCCTTAATTTCCTCTTAGACGTGAATAGCTCTTTGGAAAATTTGTCATATCGATGGCATCAATTAGAGGTATGCTCACCTCTACCTTTTTAAACATCTACAAAATCTCCCTATCTTGCTTTTCTTTCTTCGATTTAGCAAATTTGTTAGGAAAAGGAGGCAAAGTATTAATAAAACTTTTAATCACATGAGATTTAGAATTTACTTGAGTTCTCATTTCAGCTTCTTTTAGAGGCACTTTAAGTTCTTTTTTAGCTTCTTCCTCATCGCTAGTAATAGGAGCCTAGTGTGGTGCCTCTATTTCCTTACCACTTCTCAAGGTAATAACACTTGCATTCTCTTTCGAGTTTACAATTGTTTGAGAAGGAAGCTTACTCGAATTCTAATTCTCCAATCGGCTTACCGCAGTAACTATATGACTTAGTTGATTCTCCAGATTTTGGATGCTAGCTCTTGTTTATTGTTGGAATTGTATGGCATTATTTTGGAGCTGAGTGGTATCCTGAGTTAACGTTTTTCATCATTCTTCTAGTGAAAGTCCCAAACTCAATGCTTGAGCTTATCTTTAATATGGTTGTTAATAACCTTGTTGTTGTCCTTGTTGCCCATAGGTATTGAATGGAGGATTCTTCCATCCTGAGTTTTGTACATATAGGTAGCTAGGATTCCATTGTGTTTAACCCAAAAAGCTTCCAAAAGCATTCACTTGTTCTGTAGATGTATCCTGCAAAGTTGGAAACATATCAGTGGGATGTCCTGCCATTGTGCAAATTCTACACACCTTGATTTGTTAAGCACCACTTGCAACCATTTGCCTAACCAAAGATGTCAACCCAACTATCTGTTAACTTGTTCAATTAGATTTAAAGCAATCCTATAGATAATTAATTTCACAATTTGGATCTCTTTTTAATTGTTCATTAATCTAATATTATAGGTCTATTAAGTTACTAACACTCGTTACGCACCTTAACATTTATGACTTGATTCACTCTCTCGATTTATTACCAAGTATGATTCACTCTCTTGATTTATTACCAAATATATGCACGATAATTATCACAAGCATTAAATGATGTATTGAATTCAACAAGAATAAAGTTCACAAAATAATTCAAGATCAATCCCTAATAGGGGTATAGAAACCTATAATTATGTTAAACATATTAGAAATCCAAATAAACATCCAAGATAATGAAATAAATAAAGGGAAAAGAAAGAAGACTAGTTTTTGTCTTGATTTGGAAATTTGGAATTGTCTAAAACTCTTCTTGATGTCTTCTTTTGATCTTCTTTAATGTAGTGGATTTTACTTCTTTTTGGTGTTTTTCATGTTCCTAAATAGTGCATTAGGGTTTTAGGATTGTTTTTAGGGTTTTCGAGTTTTAGGATTGTGTCTAGGGTTTTCGCAATTTTTTTACTTCCAAAAATAGACCTGAAACCTTATAACATGAAAAAACTCACACTTGGAAAAGCCTCTATCAGAATCATAACCTTGGAGTCATGATCATGCTTCATGTTGTTCAACCTCTCTATCAATCACTATTGTTCTCAATTATGCATCATCGTGACACCTTTAAGATTCCTCCATCTTCTTTATTCTTTAATTTCCTGATTACAAACACTCGCAAACACATCAAACACCTCTTGAAACATAAAATTAAGATCCAATTCTCATTCTAAACCAAACAAACACTTGGAATACATGCAAATATTAAAAAATAACATAATTGTGAGCCTATACACATGATAATCATCTAAGAAATACTTAAAAGCACACTTCAACATCTAACAAAACATATTATAATCTACACCTATCAACACCCCCACTCTTAAACCTTTGCTTGTCCTCAAGGAAAACTAAAAATATAAACAAACAAATCATGAAAACATAATCACACAATCATGCAATAATACAATAATGGTAAAATGGCATCAAATCTTAAGAAATTAACTTAACCTCAACATCAATCACTCAAAACATGCCAACACACTAACTTATTCCTTTCATATTAATGTGCGTTGATTTGAATATACATATCAATCAAAATATTAACTGTAACGCCCCAACATATACCCTAGAAGTATTATAGCATGTCTAGAGTGTATTAAAAAGTGAACATAATGAATTAAGTACATCTTAGTAAGAGATGTAAATGTACCTAATGTAAAAGACAAGGATAAATGGATAATTTGTTTGTTTCGGCATGGATATAAATACTTAAACGTGAAATATGTATAGAAATTTTTGATATGTTTGCTCGGATTTATGAATGTAATGTGAGGGGAATTGATAAAACAAGCATTCCATAAGTAAATGGGATGTTTTTGGTTAAATTTTATGTATTTTTGTGTTCCTCTTGCATGATAAGATCGAAGTTAGTTGATTTGGGATGTGTACCTCGTTGAATGGATAAGTTCCACTGAATAGACTTCTGTAATTTGGACATATCTTGGCCTGTATACATCTAAATTAGATAATTACAATTGGAATTAATCTAGAGACATAGATCAAAAACTTTCATGAAGGAACCAAAATCTGATTCTTCCTTTAAAATTTTTGAATTCTGGTTTGAAGTTGAGTTTTGGTTGCTATCTTTGTTTTCGAATAGCCTGTGATTTTTGGGGTATAACTCTCGATATAATTAACCAAATTGCATAAATTTTATGTCATTATAAAATTAATACATAGGGAAATGAAATTAATTAAAAATATCATAGGAAAATGTGGGAATCAAAGGAAGAAGAAGGATCAACATGTAATTTTCGTAAAGTTAACTCATGGACCAAAAAGATTAAAGCATGTGTGTCCAATGGAACCGTAACACATGATCCAATATAATTATTAAGTAAATCACTTGTTAATATAGAAATCACGTATAATATGCAAAATACACAAGAAGGGGGGTTGAATTGTGTTAAATCGTCTAAGATATGAATCTTTAAAATCTTCTTGATTTTCTTGACAAATTCAGATGATTACAAGTTTAAACAATGCACTTGATTTAATGAGTAATGCAATAGTAAAAATTAGTATATATTCTTCTAACAACAAGAAAATAAAAAGGTAAGAGTTAGAGAATATGACACCGCGATTTATATTGGTTCACCCTTAACCTTGGGCTACGTCCAATCCTTAGAGTTTGTCTGAGATTTCACTATCTCCTTCAATGTTACAAGTATTATTTCTACACTTTCAGAGCCTCTTCAGGTCTCTTTCACAAAGTATTCTTTATCTGCTTCCTTAGCCTCTTCAGGCTCTAGCCTTTTTTCCTCTCGAAAAGATATTGTTTGAGTTTTCACACTTACGTTATAGATGTATTTGCTCTCTTTCTTTCTTTCTTTTCTCTTAGAATATTTTTCATAGCATAAGCACTTGAGCATAGAATTTATATAAGTATTTTTGTACATGTAAAAAATTAATTCTAAAGTTTACGACTACGACTAATATTTATAGCCTAAGTCTCCAATGGTCTTCTTGAGAAATCTACTTGTCGGGTCTTATAAAGTCTGTTATTAGTTGAGTCTTGTAACCTACTCTAACTAACTAACATTCTAGCACATTCTTCAATTACATCATCTTGCTTAGATTCGTATGCTTTATGCTTCGTTTGATGTCTTAGACTTGATCACTTTGTCTGATCTGTCTTATTCAGCTTTTAAGTATCATCTCGATTTGATGATTTGTGCCACTTATATTTATCTGTGCACTTAAAAAATTCATCAAAATAGTTTACACACTTTTTTTTTATTATTATTATTTGAATTTCACCAAAATCAATAGAAGAAGTAAAGTCTTCTTGACTTAACAGAATTTGAGGGAGTGACCAATCCGGTGTTGTCAAGATAGGTGCTGTTATGAGTGCCTTCTTCAATATGTTAAAAGAATCTAAGCAATCCTTAGTAAACACAAAAGGCACATCTTTTACTAATAAATGGGTTAAGGGTCTAGCAATAAGGGAAAAATCCTTGATGAACCGTCTGTAGAACCCTATATGACCAAAGAAAGCTCGGATGCCCTTAATTTTGGTGGGAGGGGGTAACTTTTCAATCACTTCGGTCTTTGCTCGATCCACTTCAATCCCTTTGCATGAGATCCTATGGCCTAATACAATCCCCTCTTAGACCATGAAATGACACTTTTCCCAGTTTAAAACCAGATGACACTCCTCACATCTTTGAAGCACTATGTCTAAATTAAACAAACAATCATCAAAAGAATCTCCAAAGATAGAGAAGTTGATAACTACCTCCATGGAGTTCTCATTCATGTCGGCAAAAATTGACATCACATACCTTTGGAATGTGGCAGGTGCGTTGCATAACCTAAAAGGCACCCTTTAATAAGCGAAAGTCCCTTAAGGGAAAGTGAAAGTGGTTTTTTCTTGATCCTGTGGGTATATGAACACCTGATTGTACCCTGAGTATACATCAAGAAAAAAATAAAATGCATGGCCAACCACCCTTTCAATCATTTGGTCCACAAAAGGTAAAGGAAAATGATCTTTCTTTATGGCTAAGTTAAGCTTCCTGGAATCAATACACACTCTCCAACCCGTGATGGTCCTAGTAGAAATCTGTTCACCTTTTTCATTTTCCATCACTATCATGACTCCTTTCTTAGGCACATACTACACAGGACTCACCCACTCACTATCTGAAATGGGGTAAATAATCCTCGCATCCAAGAGCTTCACTACTTCATTCTTCACAACCAATTGCATGTTTGGATTTAACTTTCTTTGTCTTTCCCTCACTATTTTGCATCCTTCCTCAAGGTTAATCCTATGCATAACCACATTGGGGCTAATCCCCCTAATATCAGCAATTTGCCACGCCATGACTTTCATCCGCTTCCTAATAGTCTCTACCACTTTCGTTTCTTACTCAAAATCCAATGAGTTGGAGATGATGATAGGTAGGGTATGGTCTGTACCTAAGAAAGTATATCTTAAGTGAGAAGGTAAGGGTTTTAGGTCTAAGGTGGGTGGCTTAACAAGGGAGGGTGGTGTAAGGGTATTTGATCTCTCCAACTTCTCTTGCTCACTTCCCTCATATAACTCTTCTTCATTCACACCATCATCCATATTCACTTCAACAACTTTTTCAACCTCCTTTTCAACTTCCTTCACACAATCATCTACAATATCAATCTTCGTACATGCAGTCCCATCCATCAGTTTCTTTAGAGTTTTAGACTTATTAAATTCAACGTGTTCATTACCAATTCTCAAAATAAGTTTCCCTTTATGCACATCAACTAATTCCTTACGAGTATTCATAAAGGGAAGGACAATTCCTATCCTCTTCAAAATCCAACACAACAAAATCCACCGGAATGATAAATTTATTTACTTTTATCAATACATCTTCGACAACTCTGAATGGCTTCTTGATGGATTAATCCACAAGTTGAATGAGCATAGATGTTGGTTTGATGTCTCCTAAACTTAGTTTCCTGAAAATAGACAAAGGCATAAGATTAATACTGGCATTTAAGTCACATAAGCATTTAGCAAATTCAAAGTCACCAACAACACATGGAATCGTAAAACTCCCTAGATCTTGTAGTTTTGATGGAAAGGTGCTTGAAATGTTTGAACTACAATTTTCTGTCAAGGTCACTGTTTGATTATCCTCCTAAGTGCGTTTGTGTGTGAGTATGTCCTTGAGAAAATTCGCATACTTGGGTATGTACTCTAATGCTTCCACCAATGACAAGTTAATCTTCATCTTCTTCAAGAACTTGGAGCACTGAGTGTCTACCTAATTTTGTTGCACATCCTTATTTTCTTCTTTCTCTTCCTCCTTCTTCCTTTCTATCTCCTTACCCTTGTTCTTTGTTTGACTCTCCTGTTGCCCACTTAGTTCTTCCAGTTGCTTACCATTCCTAAGTGTGATCACCTTGAGTTGTTCCTTTGGATTTGTCTCAATGCCGCTTGGTAGGCTACCTGCATTTTTAGAAGATAAGGCAGTAGCAAGTTGGCCTACCTGAACCTTTAAATTATGGATGGATGAAGTATAGTTCTTCAAAATTGCATCCTAGCTTGCAAACATCCCTTTCTGGTACTCTTCTTGGGTTGCAAATTTAGAGTTCATTGAGTTCATCATATCCATCATCCTATCCATCTTTCTCCAAGGCTCCAAATCAATCTTGCTAAATCCGAGAGGCCCTAAAGGTCTTGCTGGGCCACCTGCATTGTTAGCACTTAAAGAAAATTTTGGATAATTTTTCCATCCTGGATTATAAGTGTTAGAGTATGAATTGTTACCTCTTTGTTGTGGTTTTCCCAAGGAATTTACCTATTCTGTGTCACTGGCTCCTAACAAGAAACATTCTACTATGCAATGGTTGTCCTGCCCATATAACTCGCACTAGGTTTGCATGGGTTTGACTGTGGATGAAGGCGCTCCTTTCATAGTATTCAACTTCTGAGTGAGAGCGGTAATCTGGGCTTACAAGGCTATAACAGAATCAATTGGAATCATGCCTTTTTGTTCCCTTGTGCCTTGCTTACTCTTTTTATTTGACCATATGAAACTGTTGTTGGCCAACTCCTTCAAAAGATCATGAGCTGTCTCAATGGTTTTCCTCATCAAAGACCCTTCAGTAGCTGCATCAATGGTCCCTCTTGTAGTTTGATTCACACCAATGTAGAGTATTTAGAGTAAGAACTCCTTTGGAAGGTTGTGGTATGGGCAGCTTCATTGCAATTCTTTGAACCTCTCCTAAGCTTAATATAAGGACTCCCCATCATTTTGCTGAAATTTTGTAATCTCCTTAATGATCCAGGTAGTCTTTATTAAAGGGAAGTACTTTTCGAGGAAGTCTTGGGCTACTTACTCCCATGTGGTAATTTGAGTTGCACTAAGTGAGTTTTACCATGCCTTGGATCGATCTTGTAAAGTGAATGGAAATAGTCTGAGCCACACAACATCATCAGACATACCATTAAATCTAGAAGTATTACATATCTCTAAGAAGTTTGTTAGATGGATTTTTAGTTGATAATCCATAGAATTGTGCACTATTCTGGAGTATGTTGAGGAGTGTAGGCTTCATTTCAAAATTGTTTGCTTGAACTATAGGCCTTACAACTCCTTGTAGACTAAATCTGGGCCTTATAAAGTCCATAAATGTTCTCTCGACCCAACTTAGTTCTCCGTCTTCCGTCATATTCCTTTGTCATGCTTCTTGGCGCTTAGCTCTTCTTAACTCTCTTCTACATCTTATGATATCGAATAGCTCTTCTTTACTAAACTCAATAGATCTTCTTATGGTTCTCGTGTTCATGCACCTACAAATACATAAGGAAAGTATCAAAAACTCTTAAATCAAAGTCACCTAAACTAAACAAGATGTTAAACAAATAAATCTCTAACAACGATGCCAAAAACTTGTTCAATTCGTAAACCAAACAATTAGTTTTACGTCAAAAATTTTAAGTATATGGGTTGTTACTTGTATTTAAAAACATATATCATCCCACAGAGGTTGATGTTAGACACCTCTCAATTTAGGTTAAGCTTTGTTTAACAAAACGATTTCAAAAGATTAAAAACTAGAAATTAAATGAAAATTAATTAAAGTAGCAATGAACACCCAATTAAGGCAAAGTACAGTAGTTTTATGGCCAATGTTTAAACTTAGGAGTTACTCTATCCCTATTTTGCTTTCCTTTTGTGTTCTAGATCCAATTATGCTTGACCTAAGATTTTCTAATGTTCAACTACCCTTTCTCAAGGTATAATTAACTGACCTTAACTGAATGGATTAGAATTAGTTATGATATCTCTAGAATTACCAACTTTTTTTATCCTTAAATAAGATTTTAAGGACTCCTATAGGTGATTTTTAACAAATAGCTAAGATCTCTCTTCAACTATTTAGAAAAACCTAAATATTTATTAAATCCATTGGGAGCTAACTCTCGTTACACTACCCAACTCAAATAACCAAACTCACCCTCTCAATCTATTATATGGTATAAGCACGATAAATATCACAAAATATCTTTCATTGTATCCAAATAACAAGAGTCCCACAAATAGTTCAAGAACAACTCTTACAACGTGCTTAGCTACTCATATTCATGAACAATCCAACAAAGTCCATGTTTTTCACACTAAAGTTATAAAGAGAAAAGAATAAAAACTGGGTAAAGTCAAGGACTCCTCTCTACTCTAAAAAGTTGGAAAAACTCTGAAGCTTGATGTTGCCACAACTTTTCCAAGATGGATTATTTGTTTCCCTCTTTGGCTAGCCTCTAAAAGACTCACTTTTTCTATGTTTGGTGTGTTCTGCTGATGGATGGAGGCTCCTAGGGTTTAGAGCCTTTTTATATGTCAAGGGAGGGTTAATCCACTTAAAAGCTCATGTTTAACTTGATTTTGGCAAGTTCCACCTGTCACCCTCTTACACAAGCCCGATTGCGAGAGAGAGGTAGTCGTTTGGAGCTGTAAAATCGTGCACAAGCATGATCCTGACAGAGAGATAGTCATCTGTAGTTACACGATTGTGTACTGCTGCCTGACAACTTTCTGCACTCTTTGCCCTGTTGGCCATAACTTCCTCTCTAGAGCTTCGATTGATTTGAAATTTAAGCTGCAAGCTCCTTACACATTTTCCTTCCTTTCCACCGGATTTCATTGTCATTTGAATTTTCTAAGTCTGCCCTGTGGTGCCATTAAATTACTTGTACCACATCCACAACTACAAATCTGATACCTGCATAATTCATCAACAAGGTGCATCGATCCATCCTAAAAATATAAGCTCCAAAACTACCCTTAAACACTAGATAATATAAAGAAACAACTAAACACTTTAAAGATCAAGAAAACATGCAAAAGATGCTAAAGATAAAATAAACTAGAACTAAAACACACAAAGAAGCACTTAAAATGCACTAGAAACATAACCTAAAAACACATTTGTCAATGAGCAAGGTTAAGAACCTTGTTGATGATTTGAGTATGAATGGCCATTCTTTAAGTGATGTTGATATGATTGTATGCACTCTCAATGGAATTGGTGATGAGTTTAAAGAATTGAAGGAGGCCATAAGAGTTCGTGAAACTTTAATTTCATTTGAAGCGTTATTTGACAAACTTCTTGATGAAGAACTGACACAAAAATAAACAAAAATAAGGCAACAGTCAGAAAGATGAACCTAAAATTATAGAACAGTTCATTCAGAAAGGAGGAAATAATCAAAATCGCAATACAAAAGTAAGATGAACAACATGAACGATCAGAAGTAGTTCCAGCCCTACAATCAAAGATCTTATAAAAGTTCATATCAACGTCCTCACCAACATCAAGGCAATCAAAGTAACAACTCTTATGCATGACAGTCTTCCAATATGAATTTTTCTTAGCGTCCAAACACATACTCAGATTAGTCCAAGCCAGTTTGTCAATTATATGATAAACCTGGACAAACTGCAAAGACTTGCCAATTCAATTTGAAACCATAGCAACCTCAAGCAAACTATACAGATGGTGCTTCAAGCTCAATGTCTAGCAATTGGGTTCTAGATTCAAGAGCCACTCATCATTTGACATCCGACCTGCAAAACCTTACTGTGTACTTAGATTACAATGGAGATGAGGATGTCACTGTTGGAAATGGTAATGGAATTCTAGTTACACATATAGGTTCTTCTTCTATACAATCTCCTAATGCCAAGTTTTCACTTAACAATATTTTGTGTGCACCTGCTATTAAGAGAAATTTAATTTCTGGATCTCAATTCTGTAGACGAAATCAAACCTCTATTGAATTCTTCCCTAATCATTTTCTTTTGAAGGATTTGAATATAGAGGCATCCTTGGTACAAGGATGGAATAAAAACAATCTATATGAGTGGCTAAATCACACCTCTACTAATCAAACATTTCAACCATTAGCTAATTTACATGTCTCATCTTAAGTTTGACATCAACATCTTAGTCATCCCTCTTCATTTGTTTAGCAAAAACTTTTATCATCTTAAAATATTTCTTATTCCAATTCATCTAATGTTCACTGTGACTCATGCATATGCAATAAAAGCTAAAAAATTCCTTTCAACACTTCTTCAGTTAAGTGTGAGGAGCCATTTTAATTTTTATTTACTGACATTTAAGATCTTGCCTTAATTACTTCCTTTGGAAATTTTCGCTATTATATTATTTTACAAAGTACACGTGGTTATATCCTCTCAAATTAAAATCTGAGGTGCCACTCATTTGTGAACTCTTCAAAAATCTTATTGAAAATTTCTTTAGTACTAAAGTCAAAACTATGTATACAGATGGTGGATGAGAGTATCAAAGTCTACATCATATACTCTTGAAACATAGCATCCAACACCTCACTTCCCCACCTTACACTCCTAAACATGTTGGTTCAGCTAAAAGCAAACATTGCCACATTGCAGAAACTAGACTTACCCTTCTTCACCTAGCCTTTATAGCCTTACGTTTCTGGCCTTATGCATTTCAAACCGCAATCTATCTCATCAATTGCATGCCTACCTCGCCACTAAATTTTGACACATCATATCATAAGCTATTCCATCATGACCCTAATTATGGGTCCCTCGAAGTCTTTGGTTGCTTATGTTATCCTTGGCTTAGACCATACTCAAAAAATAAAATAGAATCTAGATCAAGTCTATGCATCGTTCTCAAGTGCTCCATTCTTAATCATGCCTTTTACTATTTTGATTCAAATACAAACTAAATGTTTGTATCAAGACATGTAGTGTTTGTTGAAAATGTTTTCACTTTTTAGAAAAATTCTTTTTTTGATCCTTCCTTTAATAATGAGCTTCTATCCGAGTTTGCATCAATCACTTAACCTGTCTAATCCTCTTCCAGTGACTTCCCTATTTAACCAACACCATCTCCTTCATCTCCAACCAGAGTACCCATTTCTAATACACTACTGCAGGATCTAATCTCAAGCTATTAATCACAAACTCAATCCTGCTCATCAGTGCCTATTTCTCTAAATGATTCGGCCTCTCATACGAATGATCAACTCTCTCCATCCTTGGACACAAGTGCCTTACCTGCGCCTTCTGTAAGTGATATCAAAAACTCATCACCACAAACACCACCACTAAACCGTATGGTTACTAGATCCCAAAATAATATCTTCAAACCAAAAACATTTCTCTGTTAATAATGTTGCTACAACCAAACAATCTAATTTATTTGTCCATACTGAACCGTCTACATTTCAACAAGCATTTAAAACTCTCCATTAGTGTAATGCAATGGCAGAGGAATTTTAGGATCTCATCCATAATCACACCTGGACAATTATTCCTGCTTCTTTTGCATAAAATATTATTGGGTGTAAATGGGTGTATCTCATTAAGAAGAATCCTGATGGAACCATTGCTTGTTATAAAGCTTGGCTTGTTACTAAAGGCTATCATCAACGCCTGAGTATTTACTTCACCGATACATTCAGCCTAGTTATTAAAACCGTAATAATTCGATTATTTTTTAGTATTATTGTATCCTATGGTAGAGTTTAAAATAACTAGATGTGAATAATACTTTTCTATAGGGTGTTCTTACTGATGATGCTTATATGCAGCAACCACCAGGTTTTGTCAATTCTTAGTTCCCTAAATATGTGTACAAGCTTCATTAAGCCATTTATGGCTTACGCCAAGCTCCACATGCTTGATATAATGAAAACATGCTTGGTATAATGAACTTAAATCCTTTCTCCTCAGTATTGGCTTCCTAATTCGAAGTGTGACACCTCACTCTTTACTCTTCACAGCACTTCTTTTATCATTTACCTTCTTGTGTATGTAGATGATATTATTATCACAAGAAGTAATTGATAGGTGTGCATTAGGATATGTTTTTATAAGTAATAGGCATGTGTTTTCTAGCATAATTGTTGTTTGTTGTTCTAGTTTAGGATTCATTTTGCATATTTTCATTAAGTTTGAATTTCAGTGTTGTTCTTGTTTCTTTGATGCTAATTGAGAGTAAGAATTGATTATTTTTATGCAGGAAATAAGAGGGAGCAACTTAGAGGATAAACAAAAGATTAAAGAAGAGAAGACAATAGGAGTTCATTTAGGACAAATTCCCACGTTCGTGGGAATAAGGCAAATTCCCATGGACGTGGGAAATCACAACAAAGATGAAAAGTGGTTCTCTCTATAATTCCCAAGCTCATGGGAATCATGCAGATTCCCGTAGGCGTGGGAATTGAAATCCGAGGCAATCTGTGAGGCTTCATTAAACCTAGGATTTTTAGACTATAAAAACATCATTAAACCTCCATCTTCAAGAGAGACGACACCTACCTATAGAAATACCATCCTTGGGTGAAGAACATATGTTTGGAGCATCAAGGAAGGATTGAAAACAAGGATCATCATCAAGATTGGTCAAAATAGCACATCAACACCAAAATTCTAGATTTTGGCAAAGAAGAAAAGGAGTTTTCTTATTCACTTTCTATCATTTTAATCTCTTTCTTTCTTTGGAAAGATGAATTATTTGAATGTTGATAATGTTATGGAGACTATGCTAGGATAATTTTAGATTAGGGATTGATTTTTTATTATTTTTTCAAAACTCATGTTTTATTGAATTTAATGAAGTGTCTTTGATAATTGTTGTTCTTAATTGTCATCTTGTAACAAATCAAGAGAGTGAGTGAGATGAAAATCATGTAGGATTGTACAATGAGAGTTGGCAACCTATAGACTAGCAATTATTTTGTCAATTGAATAATTAGAAGAGAGATCTCAATTAGTCAATTGATCTTCTATAGGATAGTTTAATAACTAGTTGAATCAGTAGAGTCATTGGGTAAGTTGAGAGATCGTTCAATCGATTCCCATCAATTCAATTAGGGACAAATAGTTACACCTTGAGAGAGGGTAATTAGTACATTCAGAAATCTAGGGTGAGACACAATTCAATCAATAAAATATGAGGGAGACAGAATAAGGAAAAAGTAATCTCTAGCATTTAGATCCTTGAATTCAGATTTTCTGCAATTGCAGTATTGTCCATTGTTTACATTAGTCTTTTAATTTTAATTTAATTTTCTAGATTAATTGCATTAAATAATTTTATTTCTTAAAAAAAGTCTTTTCTAACTTAAGTGGTGTCTGGGCATCAATCCCTGTAGGATTAATATCCGCTCTTTCTAACTACAAGTCACGACCCGTTCACTTGCAGTTTTTGAGCGTAAAACAAGTACATAGGTTTTACAATCCATCAATAAGTTTTTGATGCCGTTGTTAGGGATTGATTGTTTAACATCTTTTTAAATTTAGATTACTTTGATTTAAGAGTTTTGATGCATTACCTTGTGGACTTGCAAGTGCATGAACACAAGGAACACACGGAGGACAAAAGAAGTTACTAAAGATGAATTCCCTAGCATTAAGAAGCACGAAAGGGAAATAAGAAGGACAAAGCGTTTAAATTTCTCAGATCAAGATATGGCTTAAGAAGGAGAGCAAGGAGGACCAGAAAGAACACTCATGGATTTCATGAGGCTAGGGTTTAGTCCTTAAGGAGTGGCGAGGCTGATAGTTCCAACAAATAACTTTGAGATAAAGCTAGCGCTACTTAACATTCTTCAAAACAGTGTGCAGTTATACGAGTTATCCAACCAGGATCTGAATGCTCACATCCCAAATTTTTTGGAGATCTGTGACACATTCAAATTCAATGGAATGTCTGACGATGCAGCGAAGTTGCAACTATTTTCATTCACGTTGAAGGATCAGGCTAAAGCATTGTACAATTCTTTGAATCCAGGACAGATCACAACTTGGAAGTAGTTTGGCCAAGCATTCCTCGCAAAATATTTTCCTTTAACAAAGACGATGAGGATTATAAAGGAAATAACAAATTTCCAGCAGAGCGACAGAGAATCTCTCTATGAAGCTTGTGAGGATTTAAAGAACTTCAAAGGAGTTACCCTCATCATAAACTCCTGAAGGAATTCCTTCTTCAAACATTTTATAATGGAGTGAATCCAAGCACAAGGGGCACAATTGATGCAGCAGCCGGAGGTTCATTAATGAGGAAGACGGTGGAAGTAGACTATAATTTATTGGAGGAGTTGGCAAGTAACAGCTACATATGGTTGAGTGAGAGGAGTAGATAAAGACAGAAGGAACAAAAAGGTATGATACCTATTGACTTAGTTACGGCCTTGCAGGCTTAAATTACAACCTTGACGAAGTAGCTAAACAATATGCAAGGGGCGTCCACCTCAGCAGCTAAGGCAATGCAAGCACAATGTGAGCTGTGTAGGGAGAATAACCACAGCTCAGCAGACTATTTCCTATTGGAAACTAGTGGGACTGAACAGGTAAGTTATCTAGGCCAACTACAGCGAGGTAATAACCCATACTTGAAGACATATAATTCAGGTTGGATAAACCACCCTAATTTTTCTTGGAGTAATAATAATGTAGGTGGCTAGCAAGGACCACAAGGACTGCCAGGATTCTAGCAAAATCGAATCGGATCATTGGAAAGTAAAATGGACAAGATGATGGAGGTTTTAGGAGGCAAATTGGCAACATAAGAAGAGAATCACAAAAGGATGTATGAAAGCCAAGAGGATAATCAGAAGAGAATGGAAGCAAAGTTTGATCAAATTTTGAAGAATCATGCATAATTCATCTATAACCTAGAAGTACAGGTAAGATAATTAGCTAATGCATTATCTTCACGAAATGCAGGTAGTCTACCAAGCAACCTTGAGGCAAATCTGAAGAAGAGAATCGTGGCCTATTCGCAAGCATGGGGAGAAAGATGGAAATAAGCAAGAAGAACAAACAGTATTGGAAGTCCTTCCGAGGGGACCAGTAAATGAGCCAAGTAAGGAATTTCAGCTTGGACTTTCGCATCAAATTTTTGCTCATGGAAACCATCTTCAAGTTAAGTAACTCAGAATTCTAAGGAAGGGGAGTTAAGAAAAATAACAGATATAACAAATCAACTCCAAACAAAGCTTATATTAAAGGAGGCATTGAATGACGAGGTTATCAATCACATATCAAGAGAAAATCCGCATTTACCATAGAAGAAACAAGACCCAGGAGACCTTTTCATTCCGTGTAGTATAAATGGAGTTAAGATAGAGCGGGCATTCGCGGATTTAGGAACAGGTATCAATATGATGCTGTATTCATTCAGTCAGAAGTTGGGTCTAGAAGAGCTAGTACCAACTAAGACATTAGTAAAGACGGCTGACATTAGGAATGTGAAGTTACATATTGATAACTTTGTCTTTTCAGTGGACTTTTACATATTGGACATTAGTGAAGATGAGGAAATCCCAATGGTTCTTAGGCAACTGTTCCTAGCTACTGCTCGTGCAATTATTGATGTTGATAGGGGTGAGTTAATACTAAAAGTAGGGAAGGAGCAGTTAACATTCAAGGTGGCAAAAAAGATTTATTGTTCCACTCTACCCTCGACGAACATCGAGGAACCTGAACTTTAAGGAGGATGGGAAAATATTGAGAACCCCAGAAATGCATTCAGGAAGAAACGAACACGTAGGAGAAGGCGAAGAAAGGAAAACAAAAATGAAGGTGGAGTCTAGAATAAGGCAGCCCGGTACAAAGTTTGAGATCAGTTTATGCACTGTTATCATTTCGGTCATTTGAACCACCATGAGTAAGAAGGAGAGTTGAGCTACCGACAATAACAGAAGCACTGTATGGGGGGCAACTTATGGAAATCAATTATCCTTTAATTGTTTTGTTCGCTTATTTGTTTGTTTGAATTCTCAGGTTATGTTCATGGTTAAATTGTTTTTGATAGATGTGTATGCTGATTTTTGTTTGGTTTTAATTAGTCTGCTTTAAAATTTCTTACGGATGATATGATCTAGATGTGTTTGTAGATTTTGGAATCCTAGAGAATGAAATTACACTTGGAAGAAGGTTTGGAATTTTGAGGATCACCAAATTGGGGTGATTCTATGGACGTGGGAATCCTCTCTAGAAAGTTTTTGGAGAGGAAACCCATGCCCATGGGAATTGGGGTGACTCTCACATATGTGGGAATCCTCTCCATAAAATTTCTGAAGAGGAATCCCACGTACGTGGGTGTAACATCCCCTCACTTATGGGAAAGGGCAATTTGGTCATTTTGAATGGGTTAGAATAATTGAAAGTGTTTCTG
>JAOQMS010084025.1:0-20784 GCA_027563885.1 Erythroxylum longipes | reverse complement strand
GCTCCCTTATTTTAGGATATGTATCGGAATGACCTACGGGCGTCCCGGTGCGTACCCTAAGGTAATGGGGTGTTACAAGTGTATAAGGGTGTTTTGGGCACCAAACTAGATGAGTTCTAGTAGATACTCAAGATGATGGAAGATAGGTCAAGAATCTCGTTGCATGCATTTTGATTCATGCAACAATTGCATGGATTGCAAGAACAAGACTCAAGACACCTCAGTCTCACTTTATAACTCTTCTAGAATCCTTTCTCTATCACCTGAGTGTGTAAGAAGTGAAGGAACCTCATGTACATAAGTGAATAACTCACTTATATATCACTTCGTAGCTTCTGTCACGATCATGGCCTTGCTGGCCACGATGGTGGCATGCCTCGTCTCAGGCCACGATCGTGGCCCTATGAGGCACAATCGTGGCCTGCTTAAAATAGGCCATACACACTTGTTTTTCATCCGATCTTTTATGCGTGTGACCACGCTTAAGTTCCTGGCTATTTTAGGCACTTGAACTAACTCTTAATTCACACACATCATAAAGGATTTCATAATGCCTATTTGCCAGAATATAAGTGGATTACCTCACAAACTCTTTGATAGTTAATTATCCAACTTATGAACCTTTCCATAGACAATTACCATGAAATTCGTCCGTTCACCATTCTATACCCCATTTGCTTCGGAGTATGGATTATATGTCAACTCCCACTAGATTGACTACATCACATCTAGTCCAATTGATGTTAGTTCTTGTCCTGGATTCTCATTACTCATATGTGTCATTGAAGACCCTCTTCATGACACATACCTGCTCTGGCCAGAGACTCCTGAGTAATGACCCTAACAAGTGGCCATGGGTATCATCTCCTTCTATTAGGAGTGGTGAATCCTTTATTGGCTACCCAATTACCTTCGAGCATAAATCGCTATACTCAATTACCACCCTAAGAGCGACCTCTTCTTACGATAACAAGGAATGGTGTGAAAGCACAGGATTTATATCCAAGATATCCTTGAGTACCTCAAGTCTAAGGATATTTGCACTATTGCTATGATGATATTAATTATTGGCATTCGATAGACCATCCATATGATAATCTCATAGTGGGTCATCCAATGTACTTACTACCCTTAGTAAGCATCCACATATTAACTCTAAACATCTCATGCTTACATTTATAAGATCCACTGCTTGATCAAATCAAGGAGTATAATATGTGCTAGTATTTTCGAATTAATAATGTCTGGTCTTATTAATCCTATGACTAGGGATTATTTAGATACTAACATAATTACACATGATAGGAATCTCATTATCATGATCTCATCATGATGTCCTTCATGCTATGTTTTGTATCATGGATTTCATTAATTTGATTTAAGATCAATATCAATTCATATATATATGAATATCAAATCAATGAAAAATGCCTTTTCACTTTATTAATCAAAATAAAGTTTGTACAAATGCTAAAGGTGATTGCCTTTAGAGCACTACTCTAACAAATCATAGGATAGAGTGGTATGGGATTGAATTCCCCTTCTAAAAAGCTTATTATTAAGGATTTCATTTTGGAAAATAAGGTTTATTTATTAGGCATTTTGGAATCTAAAGTTAAATTTGACAATTACGAAATACTCAATTTTTTACCAAGCTGTTGGAAGTTAGTGGACAATTACAGTGCTCATTGTAATGAAAAAATCCTAATTCTAGTCAATGTAGATAAGATTAGAACTCTTAAGTCCCTAGTGATGGATCAACTAGTTCACCTTAAAGTCATTTACAAGGAGCCGAACCTCAATTTGAACATATATATTATTTATACACTTAACTACTCTTTCCAAAGAATTGTGCTATGGACAAAACTTAGATAGATTTTTATAAGCGTAAGAGATCCCTAGCTTTTGATAGGGGATTTCAATATTAAAAGGCAATAGCTCTCTTATATCTTTCAATGAAGACTTTAAAAATTACCCATTTAGGGGAAACTTTTTTACTCAGAGTAATAAGCAAAAGGAGAACATTTTTCTTAAGAAGAAACTAGATCGTGGTATCATCAATTTGTCGTGGTTTCAAGTTCTATCTCATTTTAGATCCATCTTTCCTAATACAAGCTTCTCAGATTCTTCTCCCATCTTGGTGTAGTTTGGTAATACCATAACCTGCAGTGAAATTCCCTTTAGGTTTAACAATTTCTTAGGTAATCTTGTATGCTTCAGTGAAGTAATTGAAAAGGGTATCAGCTATAACATTATAAGGACCAAGTAATTTACATTCATTAGAAAGATGAGAAAAGTAAGAGAGGATCTTAACATATTTTACAGACAGAATGTTGTTAATACTCACCATCTAGTCAAACTGCTGAAGCAACAAGATAAGGCTCAATTTGAGCTTTATACCTTCAATCCCTATCTTTTTAGAATGGTAAGAAGCAAGTATTGCATAACTTTATGTAAGTTATTAACTATGATTTCTCTTTGATGAAATAAAGATCAAGAATAACTTGTATGAAAAAAGGTGTCAGGGACTTTAACTTTGTCTACAGAGCAATGTTCTCCATACAGTCTTCAATTAGAATATTCTCCATCTTTAACTCAAGTTCAATCTTAATAACCGAAAGTCAAATTTTCAAAGAAGCAGTAGAAAATTTTTCCAAGAACTTAATTTGCTATTTGGTCATCTCTAAGGCTTATTAAAGAAATCATTCACAACCAAACTTCATCATAAGAAGCAAATCTCCTCTCCAGACTAGTGTCAGTCTAAGAAGTTATAAATGTATTAAGATCACTAAATCCTTTTAAAGCACTAGGGCTTAATGACCTAAATGTTAACTTACTTATTAAGACATGGCCTATTATTAATCATCTAGTTATGGATGCAGCTTTGGAATTCTTCAAGGAAAGGAGATTGCTAAATGAAATTAATCATGCCTTTATCAATCTCATTCCAAAAGGAAAAAAGCAGAGAAATATAAACGATTATTACCTTATATCATGTTGTAATTCCACTTATAAGGTGATATCTAAAATGATCGTTGACAGATTGACGTATATTCTTCAAGCTCACATTGGCTATGCCTAAGATGCTTATATACCAAGTAAGTAGATTAGAGACAACATCTCCACTGTTCAAGAGATTTTCAAACATTATTCTAGAAAGGGAAGCTACAAGAATTATGCACTCAAGGTTGAATTTTAGAAAGCTTATGATATAGTTAATTAGACTTTCACTATTAATACAATACAAGCCTATAGATTTCTTTAAGTTTTCATAGCTTGGATAGAGCAATGCATTTCAATGGTGTCTTTTAACATTTTGATGATTTGATAACCATCAAGCCTAATCAAGGGGGCTAAGGGAATTAGTAGTGGGACCTCTTAACCCCTTACCTTTTCTCTTTAGTTATGGAAGTGTTCAATAAGCTATTAGGAAGAGTTATGGAAAGGAATTTTGAGCTTAAATTTTGCTGATGATTTTTTTTTTATTTTCAAAGGCTGACAGGAACTCAATATCCTCCTTTATCATTGCTCTAAAGAAATACAACAAGTTATCAAGTTTGAGCATTAACAAAGATAAGAGTGCTATATGTGTGTTAGTAAGTGTTATCAATCAAAGTGTTTGGTTGTCATCTCTCACTGAATTCAAATTACTTCAACTGCTATTGAATTACCTTAGTGTACCAATCTCCTTAACCAAGCTAGGATGTACTAATTTTAAGCCTCTACTCAATAAAATCATAACCAAGATTAATAACTGGAGATCTAGGGTCTTATCCTTTATAGGTAGAGCTCAATTGATTAACTCTGCCCTTACTTCTATTAGTGTTTATTGGGCTTATCGTTTGGATATCCCTTGAGGCATCACCAAAATAATTGACAGAATCCTCAGGAGATTCTTGTGGTTAAGGGGCAAGATGAATGATTACATAGCTAAACTCAAATGGACTAATATACCAAGGAGGTTTGGGTGTCTTTTTATCTAAAGTCACAAATTAGGTACTATTAACTAAAAGGCCTTAGAGGTTAATCAAAGATAGGCAGGCCTTATGGGTTAGGTGGGTACATGCCTACTATATCAAGGATTATAGCTTCTAAAATTTTAGAATCTCCTCCATTGCTTCCTCAATCATGAACTTCATTGGCAAAGCAAACAATGATATAAGGAGTGAATGTTCTAACTAGGTTAGTAATGGCAAGCACACTTCATTTTGGCATTAAAGTTGAACTCCATATGGCTCTTTGAATAATGTTGGAGAGTTTGCAACTCTTAAAAGCATGATTCATCAAAATGCCAATATGGCTAAGGCCTTGTCAAATTTTAATTTTAGCTCAAGATCCCTTCCCGTCTTGAGTGTGATGTCTTTTTCAATTAACTTCATATTATAGAGAGACACTGAGGATATAGTTTTATAGAAACTTTCAGGTTTTGGTATTTATATGAATGCATCATATAGGTCCGTGCACAAGGAAACTAATCCACATATAATCTGGCATAAAATGGTATAGTGCAAGGATCACTTTCTTAGAGGTGCACAAACCTTATGGTTAGTAGTTTAGCATAAGCTTCCTACCTTAGACAGCTTAGGAAAATTTCTATTCATTCATAACCAGTGTATTCTCTATAAAAGGGAGAAGGAAATGTATGACCATTTTATATTTCAATGCAACAACACCAACATAACATGAAGGAGATTGTTAAGGCTATGGAACTTAGAAAATCCCTTTTTTTTTAAGGCTATGTAACTTAGAAAATCATTCTAATAACTGGAATGACTTAATAGGGTGGATTATGAAGCAATTATATAACACTAGGGGTTATAGTTGGGTTTTTTTACATGTCATTATCTCATCTTATTACATGTGCTTACGATGAGAGCAATAAAAGACTATTCTCTAACCATAGCCTTAATGAGGAAAAGTTCCTTAACTTATTGAGGGATAAAGTTAGGATATACCTATGCTTATTTAGGTACAAGTATAAAATCATCTTAAACAATTGGTGAACTATATAGAATAACAGCTCTAGTTATTCAACCATATGTAATAGTTGTTGTTAAGCTTCCTGGATTAGTCAATAAGGATTTTGTAATTTTTACCTAGCTTAGTCCTCTGTGACCTTTGTACATTCCCTTTCAATAAATAGTATATATTTTCATTCTTAAAAAACCATAAAAACTACCAAGAAAAAGTAAATTATGGAACTTTACGAAAATAATGAAATAGAGTGGAGAATTAAATGAAGTAATAAATGCTAAACATATTATATTTCTAGTCCCATATTTAATGCATTTTGCGTATTTATTTAAGAGTTTCTTATTGTTTTTGATACTTTTTATGTTTCTATTATGTTTTTAGGTTTTATTTGCCTTTATGGATTAAAAAAAGAAGAACTAGGAAAAAATGGGACAAAAAAATGAAAGAATTGAAACTATTTTGGTGGTTGCCTGTGTAAGCCTAAACGGTGGTGTGGGTGCCTGTATATCTCTCAAAGACTATGTTATTTTGTGATTTTTGAATATTGAAACAAGATAGAGGGACATAATCATACACAAGGTGGTGTGAGTGACCGTGTCTAATCCAAAATCCTAAATTCGAGCTATACATGGATAAAACAAAGAGAAAAAGAAGAGGAAATGAAAAGCAGTTCGTAGGAGGCCCAAGGGGCTTGAGCAAAGTCATATTGATGTCCTAATATCATAAAGAGAATGAAGGATAAGTAAGGAAACATATTTAGGGAGAATTTTCATCAATTTAAAGTGGATTTCGTGAAGATTAAAAGGGATTTCATCATGGTTCTTTTAGTTTTCTATTTTTCCTTTAGTCTTGATGTTATGATTATGAGATGAATTTTTGTTGGTACTTGGAATAAATGAACCCTAGGATAGACCTTGTAGTGATTTTATTTTTAACTTAATTTATTCTTTAATTTCATTAAGATTCAATTCTATGTTCTTAATTATTCTTGAATTAATATTGCTAGTGTATTGTTTCATATAATTGAGACTAAGAAATCCTTTTGTATGAATAGATTTAGCATAATTAAAAGGAGTTACATGCAAACCTAGAGATAGCTCAACATTAATCCTCTAGATTATGGTCAAACTTAATAGTGAAATCCAAAAATCGATTAATGCAATCTTAGGGGTTTTAATTAAAAAGAGATTTTAGTTAATCAACTAAAGGTTAGGTGCTAATAGTCTTGAGAAAGATATTAACATAAGATAGGAATTTTCACGGTCCAATAAACTATAGATTAAATTGAATAGTGAAATTATGATTGTATGAGAAATCTTAAGGGGATTCGAAGTCCAAGTACCCTTATTTTCCTTGATTGTTCTTTAGTTTAATCTTCATTGTAGTTAGTTAATTTTCTTGATATGTTTTAGTTTATTATTTTGATTTTACATTCTTAAACACGATAATTTGTTAGGCTAGATAATAAAAAGATGATAAATACTAGTAATTCTAGTCCTCATGGGATTGACACGTACTTGCCAGTGTTAGATGCAGTTACACTGTACACTTGCAGTTTAAAACAGAAAACTATACATCATGAAGCATAAAGAAAAAAAAGAAAATCAAGTCTCTCAATATGCTTAAAGGTGATCTAATTGAAGAACAAGTTAATTAAATTAAGATCAATGAAGGCCTAAGTTAATTTAAATTGCATTTGTGCATTATATTCTTTTTTTCGTATCTTTAACTTATTCGTTTTAATTCTCTAAAGAGCTCAACATGTATAGTCATTTCATTTTCTATGCCATTACCTTAACCTTTATGAATTTTGGGTTAATTCTTTAAAAAAAACCTCCCTGATTGTTTGAAAAATATTTTAGGAACTTTAAAAAGTTGGTTAAATTTTTATCAACGGGATGAGTTTGATACTTTGAAAAACTTGAAATATTTTAAAAATATTATTTTCAACTAGTTAGGTTGACCTATATTGAAATTAGATTGACTTATGTTAGGGTTTACATTAAAAATTGTGTTGGAAAAATTGTGAAACTTCTTTTGGCTTTTAAATTAGCTTACAATATAGATTATTGTAGTTTATAATCAATATAATTATAAAATTCAAATTTAAAAATAAAAAGTTTAGATTTCATAAACCATGATTAGATTATTTCGTAAGAGAATTTGATATACAAATTTGTTATCTAAAGATAATGCCAAATTATGTAAACTAAATTTGGAGTATGCCTATTACGTTGGCATCATGTTTGTAGGCCTATATAAATAATTAATACGAGTGTAGGGAGTTTCTTGAAGAAAACCCTTTGATGCTCAAGTTAGTAAGAGTTGAGGGTTGCTAAGTATATGAAGAAATCTCTATTGAAATGGTTATAAGAACTTATCTTGGGTATCTCCACTTTATAAAAAATCCTTTAATAAGTATAGTTGGACTTTAAGCATACTTGTAAAGTTTGGAGTCAACTTTTACTAAGAAGCTTAGTTAGTCTTTAATTAGTACTCTAATTCCTTATGTGGATGAATCTTATCTTGATTGAACTTACCCTTTTCAAACAATTGGGTTTCTTACATATGCTTGAAGCCCGCATGGATGAAGAAGGATGATGGGATATACTAAACAAAACCATGCTGAATTTGTATGCTAATAGTGGGTGTATTATTTATTCCTTAATTTTTTCCCGAAACTTGGATGAAAAATGAAACTTTTAGTACTTAAGTCTATATATATGTTAGCTTAATCAATATAACCTTTAAAAAACTCAAGGATTATATTTTAATCACTCAATCATATTACATAAGTCTAAAATAGTCAACATAAGTTACTATAGAAATTGATGAAAATGAGATTAATAATGTTAAAAAGAAATTGCTACTATCTGATGGTAAAATACCTATGGTCAGTAATCTTTGAAAGCTCGAACAAAGAAAAAAAATCAAAATTTAAAAACCTATCTTATATTCATTGGTCAGGCCTACATAATAATAGTTGATGACTTAACATGAATCGTAACATGAATCTTCTATCTTAGGAGAATAGTTATCCTTCATAATATAGTGATTCTTTCTGTATCCTTATATAGATAAATTTTCATTTAATATTAACCATTGATCTAATTCAGTCTTGACTATCCATCCCTTATATAAAACACATGATATGGAAGATGACTCACTTTCATCATCCTTCAAGAATTGTTAAGATAGAAACCATCCTTGTCTCATATTTTTCTACTTACATTATTTATAAAGAAATTACTCTTGCCAATTTTATCTACCTACTTTCACAAGAAGGTTCAACCTTAAGTTGATACGACATACCTATCACACTTATGAAGGTAAGACCACATCCCTTTCCTTCATCTTTTAAATAATAGATACTAGTAGGAATACTTGGACTAGTTTAAAGAGTAAGGGTAATAGCTTTAGTATATATACAATGTAGGATCATTGATGTTCAGGCATAAGAACAGTAACTTTGAATCTTGAAGGTTCATCGAGACACTATCTTCTTCCCTTATAAAAATAAAGCCTCCTTAAAGAATATCATACGAACATGTCTCAGTCAAGTCTATAAAGAGTCTTTGCTTAAAAAAATCTTCATTGGGATCCTCACTTACAAACTTTGATGAAAATTTTTAGTATGGATAAAGTTAACAAGTTATAGAGAGTTAAGCTTAAAAAGATTAGGAAGAAGTTCCACATTTTTAAAGAAATCTCACTCAAGTATTTAGATAAGATGAGCGCAAATGTTATCCTAAGGCTAGTGAGGTAAGGTTATCCTATAATTCCTTCTAATGAGAACGTTGACTCCCTCTTTATATTAGAATCCATCAGATAGTTAATGCTACATACCTAAGTCCTAGCTAAATATAATTTTAGGCCTAGAGTTTAATGGTTGAATTTATCATCATCTATCATATTAGGAAGGTGCCCCTTAGCCAAAAGTTATTTAAAATTTATGTGTTGATATAGGCTTGTGGGGATAAAATGGATGATACAATTTAAGTTTAAGGAGTGGGTGTTAATTATTGGTGATTCCTAAAGGACTATACAAATGGAGGGAAAATTTTGTTTTTAAATCAAACCTCATAAGCATTTGGAATTTTTACAATCATCTAGAAGGGCTTATATGAGACATTTTCCTAATGGGCTAGGAACAAAACAACTTTAAAGTTCCTATCTTATAAAATTATAATCTAACCTACCATCTTCCACTTAGAGAAACTCTCTTTTATGAGCCTAACACGATCCAATCATGGTTGTTTTATAAAGAAGAGCACGTAGGTTTCTTTTTTTTATTCTTTATTTCACTTTTTTTAAAATATGTATTTGATAGCCTTATTATTCTTATGATAGTTATGAATATGGAAAAGATTTTTCTCATGACCAAGGTAACTAAAGAGAAAGGCATGTTTTCTTTTTCCTTGATAAACGATTAACTAACTATATTTATATACCCATATTTAGTATGTTTTGGTTATTATTTGACAGTTTTATAGTATTTTTGGTATTTATTTTGCTTCAAGTATGTTTGTAGGTGATAATTTCCTTGATAGACTAGAAGGAATATAATTAAGGTAAAGTAAAGGAATAAAACCAATATTTGATTATTTAAAGCAACTTTGGAGATACATGGTTATATATAGTGACTGTATAAGTTACTACAAACATGTGAAATTTCAAATATATTGTTTCTGCCTATGTGAAGATACACGCCTGTATATGTTGACATACATAATCGTGTATGTTACTCATGTAAGCTTCTACGACTATGTAAAGTCATGATTTAAAGGGAATTTTGAGATACATGGTCACCTACATGGTTGTGTAAGTGATCGTGTATATTCCAAAAGCTCTAATTTTTACTATAAAAGGAAATTATAAAGGCAAAATAAAGGAGAAGCATTTGGAGTCATATTAAATAATAGAGAAGAAAAAGTTCTGAACAGAGGGAAAGGAAAACATAAAGATTACATCATAATATCTGATAGAGAGTAACATTCAATCCAAATTGCAGGAAGATTTCATTAATGACAAATGGGGGATATATAATATAAGTACTTTTATTTATATTTATTCTACTGAATATTTGATGATGAATTTGTTTTCTATATTTAGGAAATAAATTGTTTAGTGCCTAGGTGCGACGAAATGTAAGTTGGGATAAATAACATGATATATTCTTTTATTCAATGCAGTTTTATTGGTTAGTTTATAGCGATTCAATTATGCATTTATATTATTAAACTGATATATCTAACATATTAGTCTAATGTTTGATTTAATATGATTTATATTAAGAAATCCTTTTGTGTGAATAGATCTACTATACTTAGAAGGAGTTTTATGCAAAAGTAGAGATAGGTCGACATAAATCCTCTTGATTACGACCAAACCTATTACTGAAATTCATGAATCTAGTAATGCAATCTTAAGGGTTCTAACTAGAAAGAGATTTCAGTTAATCAATCGAGGGTTAGTTGATAATAATCTTGAGAAAGATATTAACATAAGATAGAAATTTTCACGGTCCAATAATCAATAATTTAGTTGCATGATAAGGGTTAGTGTTTAAGATATCTTAGGGGGATTCATCACTTAGGTACTACTTATTTGATATCGACTAATCGTAGTATTTTCTTTATCCTAGTTCATCATTGTGTTAATTTTACTCTATTTTGTTTACTTTAATTTTCAATTAAATTCATAGCCTGATTCAACGGTTAGATAATAGAAAATGGTTAATACTAGTACTTAGAATCCTTATAGGATCGACCTGTACTTGCCCATGCTAGCTATCACTACATTGTGCACTTACAGTTAAAGCTTATAATTTTTATAATTACAAAACAAAATCAATCGAGTTTTTGGTATTGTTACCAGGAATTATAATATTAGGAAAGCCTAGCTTTTATTAATCTAGCCATTATTATTTTGTTTTGTTTTGTTTTGTTTTGTTTCTTGTTTCTGGTTTATTTATTTATTTATTGACCCTTTGGTATTCTTGTCTCTCACAGATCCCGAGGCCAGTTTATGACCCCAGGTAATCCATTGAGCTTAGGAGAGATGAAGATCTATAGATTGAGAGAATAACTTATAGAAATCTCAGCAGAACATAACTAATAGATTTCAAGTTAGATCAAGAAATAGAGGACTTGAAAGGTTAGATTGATACCGAATAATTAGGAACCATACTAGACCAACCAAGAATGATGTTTGATTACAGTAGACCAAACTTGATAGGGGTAGAGCACCCTTAATTCTTGTAGGTGAAGACTCTGAAATATAAAGAGGAGAGGTCTTGAATGCCATTCCCATTCCCAAACCAACAAGAATTCTACCTTTCACAATCACTCAAGGAGCTGGAGAAATAGCCATAACTATTGCATCAATAAAGAATACAACCGCTAACAATTGATAGTTTCCTTTCGAACTTGTCATTGATGTATCCACTAATGGTTGCCCTAATAATGGCTCATCCAACAACAATAATCTTAATGGTTTTCTTCATATTTCAAAGTGAAACATATTCAATGCAAGCAATAGTTTCAACTCAATCATTATTAGATTAAATACCCGTTTCTTATTCAGTACTTGCAAGCATGTTTTCTTGTCCACTTTTGGTCAATCGAAACTTATAGAGATGATGGTGGAGAAGCGTGAGGTGGTAGGTTACAACAGTGACTATTAAATATTAAAGCAATAGGTGGCAATAGTGGTGGAGGTAGGATGTTGGGCGGAGGTTAATTAAATAAGATGGATCTCATAGGTAAAAATTAATAAAATTATATATTTTTATTTTAAGAAAGCTTGCTCCACATTGTCACCTCAGCTCTGATGTAGTAGCGGGCCCTATAGAAGTAACAAATTAATATTAAAAACTTTTAGGGTTTTATTTATACACTTTGAAACCTAAGGATTAAATTTGTTGATTGGTGTAAACATTAAGGTCAAAAGTGCCCTTTTGCCTATATGAAAGAATATGTGTCATATTCTAATTAACATGTATATTTATCCTAAAGATGCAAAACAATAACTTTACAATTTAATATGCCTTTACAATATAAATGAACATGTTCAAAAGTAAGCCAATTTCGTTCAATTCATGCCATTGACACATTCACACAATGCACACATTATGCAACCAAATGTTCACATAATGACAACTTACTCAAAAACTAACACAATGCAAATAAACTATCACATTGCAAATGTAAAATTCATATACATAAATGATATGCAAGTGTATATATATCCCCACACTTGAACAACACATTGCCCTCAATGTGGAAACGACACATAACTAGAAGCAAAACACATAAAAATATAACAAACAAAAATAAAAATAAAAAGAACAAAACAAGGACAAGAATACTTATGTGGATTATGGTGCCGAGGGTGTTAGAGAAGGAACTTGACTAAACTTCATGCCATAAAGATCCATCAATTCAACTCTTTACAAAATAAACATAAAACATTAACAAAACACTAATAAAATGAAATGAAAATAAAAATAAAACCTGTCTAAATTCTTAGGTTGCCTCCTAAGTAGCACTTGTTTAACGTCGTTAGCTTGACATACCCTTCACGTATACCATTAACCTAGGTCTTAAATTACTTACTTGCTTCCATCTGTTTGTACATATAGTGGTTTAATTTACTGTGAATAAACCACATTTTGCAAGATAATAATGACATAATGTAAGAAATTAATTAACCAATTGACTCTATTAATGCCCTTTTCGATAACAAATTGTCAATTAAATAACGAATGATAAAACTCCCAAAATCTTCGATTGACTGAAATAGTTTTTTATGGTAGATAGAAACTATCTATATTTAAAGCGACTACCAATAATTCATCAATAGCTTATGTAATTGGCTCCGCTTCTTTCTCTTTTAAATATTCATCAACTACATCAATTCTAATGCACGAGCTACCCTCCTTTGGATTCTCCAATACTTTATTCATATTGAATTCCACTTGTTTGTCACCAATATAAAGGATGAGGTTGCCTTCATGGACTTCTACCAAAGCTTTTCCATTGTTTAAAAAAGGGTTTACCAAGAATTAATGGACAATTTCGATCCTCTTCAAATTCTAACACAAAAAATATATAAGAACAATAAACTTATCCAATTTTGTAGGCACATCCTCAACTACACCAAATATTTTGTTTATAGATTGATCTACCAATTAAATAAGCATGGAAATTAGATTTACATCTCCTAACTCAAATTTCCTGAAAATAAACAAAGGCATAAGATTAATACTTGCACATAAGATTAATACTTGTACCTAAGTCATATAAGCATTTAGAGAATTCTAAATTACCAACATCACAATGATAGTAAAACTACTTGGATCTTTTAACTTTAAGGGCATATGGTTGTTAATTATGAAGTTGCGGCTTTCCATCATGGAGACAGTTTGGTTGTCATCTCAAGTGTGCTTGTTCGATAAGATTTCTTTAAGAAACTTTGAGTACTTAGGTATGCTCTCCAAAGCTTCCACAAAGGGCAAGGTAATTTGTAATGTCTTCAACTTTTCCACAAACTTTACAAATCACATATCCATTTTGTTCTTTTGCAACCATTGCGAGAATGGAATCTTTGGTGCATATAGAGGAAGAGGAGCATAAGGAGTGACATCTTGCTTCTCTTCATCCTTATACTTTTTTTTTGGGTCCTCTACTTATGGGATTTAGCTTGTTTATTGGATAGTTCTTCCAACTCTTTACCACTCTTAAGTGTGTTGGCTTTCAGTTGCTCCCTTGTATTTTGTTCAGTGTTGCTTAAGAGACTCCCCACATTTTATATAGATAATGCATTGACAAATTGGCCCACTTGAACCTCAATATTATAAATGGAGGTTGCATGATTCTTTGAAATTTAGTCAAAATTCACTTCTATAGTGTTCAGCACATCCATTAACTTATCTATCTTTGATTCTAATAAACCAAGCTTATCTTGTTGGAATCCTGGTAAGCCTTGAGCTCTCAATTGATTCCTTGCGTTATTAGACTAAGAAAATTTTGGGTGGTTCTTCTACTCAATATTGTAAGTATTATAACAGGGATTATTACCTCCCCTACCATACTATGCTCCCATAAAGTTGAGTTGATCTATACTGTTATTTTTTACTAAGAAGCAATTAGCTGTGATATGACTTTCTTGTCAGAATAGCTCACATCTATTCGAAATTGCCTTAAGTGGACTGAAAGATGTAGCTTTCAGGCTGTTCAATTGTTTGGTTAGATTTTCTACTTTAGCCTATAATGTTGTCACTAAATCAAGTTGCTTTTTGGAAGCCATAAAGGCCCTACCTACTGATAAAGAGTAACTGGTTTTTATGGTGTTAAGGAATGAAACCTCAATATCAGCCTACTAATCATTATGTTTTTTTTCCAGCCCTTATCTCTCATCAAACACATCTACTAGGGACAATGATTGAACCCAATTGTGAACCAAAGGCAATTTTATGGGCATTTGTGAATACAAAAGTTCCATGTTACTTTATGCTTAACTGAGCTAAGCTCTTTATACAACATCTATTTTGGTCCTCCAAAATGCTTTGTATATACTACAAGACCAAACCCTTCTGAGCATACATTTGATTTAAGAGGTTAGCATGTCTAAGGGGTCTCTATTGCCACTCATACCCTGTAACCAAGTTGATAGTCTCGATTGAGTGGGGTAGGGGTCAAGTTTGTAGACAAAATTGAAAACTCTTCTACTAAATTTTTTAGAGTCCTTGTTGTTTCTGTATCACACGGGAGGTGTAAGACAAAATTATAGATGTAGTCACCCATAATGCTACTTTAAGTTGAATAGCTTATTGCAATATTGAGTTCCCTAGCATAACTTGGAGCAGTTAAATTCCTTGAGAAGCAAAATACCCCTAGATGCTAAGGTAGCTAAAATAATTTTAGGTAATACGTGGAACTGTAGGCATAGGAATATGTCACTCATTCTTTCTGACCTGCCAAACTATGATCCAGACCAAAGGAAAGAGGATCAGGTCATATGGACATTTTAGAACTCCCATAAATTCTCCAGTAAATCCTTTTTAGACTTTTTGAGACCTCATCCCATAAGAGTTGCTTGGTTCAAATTGCTATAGTCCAGCAACATTATGCCTAAGGCAACTCTTACAAGTTGACTTACTCTCAAATCCAAAATTTGGACCTTAGATAGAATATAAGTTGTAAATCCTAGATGTGTGTTGTGTGAGGCAGCTAATGAATCCATTCCTCAACTTTTTCTTCTAACCTTCTTATATCATCTAGACCAGCATCCAATCCAGTATGAACTTTTGTAATGACAAGAATTAGGATCGGATAATAAATTATGCTTGCAATGCTAATAGGCTACTGAAAGAAGATGCTATCATATTCAAAACAACCTTCACATGTTGCAATCATGTCATTTGGAAAGAGAAATAACCACACACACAAGAAGCAAGAAATTGACAAGTATACCCTGAAATACAAGCTGGTAAACTGGGTCAGGGAAATACCTATCACTAACAATTGCATCAATAACATAAGTTGTAGTGTGAAGAATATTTGGGGACTGATTAAAATGTTATCACTCAATTGTGATTTAATATTGTAAGCTCTTCAGAATCTCCAATATATTTATTATGGTTTTTGGTTTTTGGTTTTTGTTAAGAAGCTCTCCTAATAAGTTGTGATTGTACATTCAATTGTGAGGCTATTAGCCTGCCTATTTTTTGAGTATAATATAATTCAATTTAACTCCCAAAAAAATATTCAGCTTTATAGTTACCTTACTTGGAACTCTTTTTGCGTTTACCCTTTATTATTTTCATCAAGCCTGGAATTTAAAGCATTTTGCCCCATTCAACAAACATCATTGAGACTTTTTATGCCTTAGACAATTTTTGCTTATACCATCTTCTTTGAAATTAGACGTAAATATATGATAAATTTTGTTTGATCGAAGGAAAAAGCTGAGGAAGTCAGAAATTCAACTTTAAATCGAATTCTAACCTAGAGCTACTTACCTCAAGTCACTGGTACAAGAACCTTAACTTCATCAACCTCCTCCAAATATGCGGAATAAAAATTTTACAACATAATGAGGCTTAAAGAAAGAAAAGAACCTATGAATAAAAGAATAATGCACTTCGCTCTAATGGAGAATTAATGGAGTTAAGGTCATCGAGGACAAAGTTGAGTCCAAGATTCTCAATTATCAGCCTGTGTGTTGAATGTAAAGCTTAGGAATGGGTGATTGTATCATTTCATACTATGCTGATCAATTAGTGAATTCGATGCTGCTATTATAGCTTTAGCTAAGTTATTATACACAAAGTTGCATCATAAATAATCTTCATTCCAAAGTAATAAATACTAGACTAAATTATTTTGAATATCTTGAATTATAAGGTAAATATAAAATCTATTTGAACCTTTATTTTATGACAATATATATTATAACCTTTAAAACCACCTTGTACAAGTAGTCTTTAATATGTTGTATTTACATAAAAAATAATCATAATTAAACTATATCACTAAATTAACAAATATGTATTTTATAATAAATAAATTATATTAAAAATTTTAAGCTTTGCCTATTTTTATATATTAATGAGAAATTCAAAAAATAATAATAGCATGATTGAATTTTTAACAACAATAACATCACCTAGTAGAAATCCCATATAAGGAAGAAGAAGAAGAAAGAAAGAAGAAAAAATAAACCTAAAAATAAAATAAATAAATAATAAAATAAAACAATTAATTAATTAATTAAAAATACTAATAATAAAAATAGAAAATAATAATAGAAACAATAACAACAACAACAACAACAACAACAACAAAAACAAAAATAATAATAATAATAATAATAATAATAATAATAATAATAATAATAATAATTATTATTATTATTATTATTATTATTATTATTATAAGGGTTAATTACCCAAAAAAGCCCAAACTTTTGTCAATTTTTCAATTATAGCCCAAACTTTAAAAAGTAGCAATAAAATGCCCAAAATTTCAAAAAATTTAAATTCTAGCCTAAACTTCAAAAAGTGGCAATAAAATTATCAAACTTTTAATTTTCTTTAATTTTAGCTCAACGTTATCTATTGTTCTCCCGATGCCCTCAATCTTTTTTTCTGTTGTTCTTCTGACGTCCCAAACTACTCTTGCATTATGGCATGCTGTGACAGTAAGCTCTTCGTTTTTAGTTCATTTTCCTAATATCATTAATATGAGGGTGTTGGGGCTGTGTAATCTTAAAATTAAAGGGTGAGAGCGTCAAGAGAACAAATTGAATGAAGGTGTAACACCCTACCTCTATAGAGCACATGCCCGAACATCCGAAGGATATTCAGGAACATACTTTATGAAAATGGCATGTTAGAGCAATCACATTCACTTTTTATGGCATCATACAGAACATAATTAATCAAAAGACAAACTTTTCACGTTTCATTCACAAACATAATTTACACTATAGCATTTCACTACATAATACATATATTTACACTACCAAAAATATCTCAGAGTTTACTACTCATTTACAAGATATTCTATATAAAATGAGAAACTATACAAAAGTATTCTATCTAACTCCTCAGTATCAGCTGACCAGACCTTTAAGCCATTCTTGATTTCCAAAATGCAAGTACTAAACTTTTACGTGTCTACCTTAGGTACTAGATATTCCTTATACCTGAAAATCAACATTTTCAATTTTGATGAGTTTTGTGAATTCAATGAGTGAACCATCCTTGATATGCTCACTTATATCAAAACACATACATCACATATCGAAACCAAATTCACAATATACCTCATCTCAAATATACATCATGAACTTCACCTATTTCATATACTCATTTCATAATAATCTGATCATTATCTCAATCATTTATAATATCACAATTCAGTAATTCATTGCAATCTTTCACATAATACACGTATGTATATAAATGTAAATGCACATGTGACTCCATTTTCATTTTTATTTGTTATAACCGAGTGCCTTTTTACTGTCCCGTATCCATTGTAGATATCGAAGCTCATTTCATAAACTATCATGTACCCATTGTGGATAATGGGCTCATTAATAACTCAGCCTGTGGCTCTTTATGTGCATTTTTGAGCTTTAAGCTCTTTTTCACTGGTCACTCTGGTCCTAATTTTCCTTTTTTGATCATGCATATCAATGAAATGAAATGCATCATTTCACAAAATATACTATCAATATCTTTTATTCATGGTGCAAAGTCATTTTCATATATTCATCGGATCTTAGTCCAGCATTCAATATTTAGTTGAGTACACATATTTTTCTAGATTCACATTTAATTAGGAACACTCCCAATACAATCTTAATTATCAAACTCCTCGACCATAAATGTCCGAAACTATCAAAATCATATTAATAACAGTTCAATAGCTCAATTTTAATATAAACAAATCAATCATAGTGAGAAAACATCTAAGTTGACTCACAGTACGCTCCAGATAGCTATTGCCTTGACGACTTGGAAATGTCTGGATGTGGACGTTCAATTTGTGCTTCTATAATCATGCAATACATATATCGTACACATTACTAAATTGGTCAACATATAAGTATTCAATCATGCATATGACTATGATATGTTCAATGCATACTTAATTGCCTATTCCTGGATATGTATCCTTAATCACAAGTCATGATCGTTCAAACATTATAATTTGTATATGTCTAGTTTGCACTTAGGTTTACACCTCAAATATACTTGATTATTCTAATATCATCAATCATACATTCACCAATCCTTTTTCTAGCATTTTTTAATAACACAATATCCAAAATTTCATTCATTCATACCTAATTCACAGTACTTATACTCTTTGAATCACATTTACATTCATAAGAACGCTTTCATTCTTTTAATACTCATAAATTTCTAGATTTTAGATACATTGATATCAACAATCCATTCCTTAAGTTATAACTTCAATTAACAATCTAAACATATAAAACTTTTAATCAACTAATCCATCAGCAAACTAGGCCCATTTCAAGCCTCAATTAAGTCTAAATGCGCTAAGGTAAAGTAATTTATCATTAGTTGGTTCATCAATCACATAAAAGATAACATTTCATTTTTATTGCATTTCCCATGATCGTGGAGGCCTTCCCACGATTGTGGGATGGGTGATCCATGAATTTCCTATCCATTTCCTTTAATAATTTAAAATTTTAACTCTTTGTTACAAAACTCAAAACATCTTATGCATAGTTCATAATTTCTACTTCCATTCCTCATCAAATTCACCTCAATTCTAACTCAAAATCATCCATATGATAACTCATAAACTATTATTTATCATTTACCCAAAAACATAACACAAGTGCATCCATTTATTCATTAAATTTTAAGCACGCATCATACACCATTTTCACTATCAATCCATCCCTAAAAATCACTATAAATGTTTTAAAACAAGTCATGAAGAACATTATTATACTTACTTGTTTAACTCCAAATCTCCTCAATCATCAAGTAACCTAGCCCCTTCAAGCTTACACCATCATCACCATTTTAAGGAGGAAAAAGTTAGGTTTTCATCAACAAGGTGAAGACAACTAGATATTGTAGTGATAAGGTGAAAGATTGTGGCAAAAACTCAAGATCGTGGGGGTTGGGTGAGAGTGTCGTGAGTTAAGAGAAGAAAGAAAGAAGAAGAGAGCTTGTAGCAAGAATGAAAGACTAAGATGGTCTTTAATGTGTATGTATCGTGAGTATAGGTGTGTGGCAAGTGTTACGAAACTTGTCACTTGCCACATGTCTTATACTCATAGTTCTGAATGTCTCTTAATAACTAATCCATTTGTCTCTCAATCTCCAAGCCATTTGTCACCCAATTATCTAATCCATTTGTCACTAAATTATCTAAGCCACGTGTCACTTATTTCTACTACCATGTGTCAATTTCTCTTGTCACTTGGCATTTTTTTAGTCCAAAAATACACATAAATTCATAAATCTCCCAATTTTAACAAATAAATTCCAAATTAATAATTGAAAATCATCAGAAAAACTCAAGACATAACAATTCACAATTCATATCATAATCACTTTAAATCTTTCATACCCCAGAATAAGTCAATTGAGTGCATATACTATCTTGTAACGTGTACGAAGTCAAATTCATATGTGTATGCTAATGGTATGCATGTGAATGAAATGCACCTCATAAATTCTCAATGCTATTTCTCACGTACAACAGTCTAGGGTTCTAACCCTTAATATAGAAAAACAATTTATTATAGAAGGGAAAAACTGAAATCAAATCGTAAGGTTGTCAGATTTGCATAATCTGATTTAGGTCATTTTTAAACAATGATGTCATTTTAATTATGTGATTAAACGATATCGTTTCATTAATTTTCATTTGTTATGTTAATTTTGGCTGTTGTGTATTAATAGTTAAGGTTTCTAAAACACGTGGCAAGACACATAAGCAAACTTAACAGAAACACTAATGTCGGGCTAGAATTAAAAAATTGAAAGTTTAAGTATTTTATTACTATTTTTTTGAAGTTTAGGCTTGAATTGAAAAAAAAAAGAAAGTTTGAGCATTTTATTGCTACTTTTAAAGTTCAGGCTATTATTGAGCATTTTATTGCTACTTTTAAAGTTCAGGCTATTATTGAAAAATTAACAAAATTTTGGACTTTTTTGGTAATTAACCCTAACAACAACAACAACAACAACAACAACAACAACAACAACAACAACAACAACAACAATAATAATAATAATAATAATAA
>JAOQMS010084016.1:0-20786 GCA_027563885.1 Erythroxylum longipes | reverse complement strand
AAACCTTATACAGGTTCTAGCAAAACTACAAAAATAACAAAAACTATATCACTTCTGGTGTCAGCTGACAGACCTCTTAGTCGTTTCTCTATCTAAAAGATTCCTTAAGTCCTGACTAAGGAACTAGGTCTCCTGTCTCGTACCTGAAAAGTCACATTGCAATTTTTGATGAGTTTTGTAAACTCAATGAGTGAACCATCATTAATGAATTCATCAGATTACATATACACATCACATATATCACAGATATTCATTCAGAACATATAATTATTTTTCAAATACTCACACATCATAGCATAACATATAGTCACTCATTACAGCTTTGCAAATCATTCATGAATTTCAATTTTATATGAATGTTGTATGCATGATACTCATATTCGTTCTTATTATTGTAACTGAGTGCCTATCACATACTTATACAAAGATTGGCCCATAGGGCTCAATCAAAACAAAATCACGGAGCATAGCTCTACGTGGAGAATATATATCACGGAGCAAAGCTTTACATAGAAGCGCTTCAAATTGGCTAATCAAGTCACAACGCCTTTATCTGAGCATGCATTGTATGAAATGCATCAAATACTAAATATGTCATATATCACAATCTTATACAAATGCTCAGACAAAGTTTTTCACAGTCATCGGACCTAAGTCTGGCATTCAACTTTTGTTGAGAATCAAATGTCATTCAAAATTCATATCAAATCAAAACACTTCCAATACATGCCCAACTACTAAACTCCTCGGACCTTAGGTCCGGAATCCAGAAACAACACACAAAATGTTCAATACTATTGGAAGTTTAACAAATTAAATTAAATTCAAATCAAATCAATCCTAGGAAATCATCTAGGTTGACTCACAGTATGCTCTAAGAAGATATTGCCTGAATGGTCCGGCAATGTCTTACTAGCATCCGATGTACTCCTCTAAAACATAAACAACACATTCACAATTATCATACTTTTGCACAAATGTACAAGTATTCTTTTATGCACATCAATGTATCGAAAATATGCACAATGCATGTTCAATGACAATCCCGGGTATCCTTCCATCAGATTCTTCACAAAAAAAATCTCTCTCTACAGATGTTGGATTAAGATAATCTTAGGACGATTTTAAAGAGGACTTCGAGATCTACCAATTTTGTGAAGACTTGAAGACAAATTCAATTGTTTAAAAGGTCAAAAATGGACCAGATGATAGCATTAGAGAATAGTGTACAGAAGAAGAAGTTTTGTTCATATAAGCAGAAAGTAGACGACGCAGAAAGCAGACGAAGCAAAAAGTTGACGAAACAAAAAGTAGACGAAACAAAAAGCAGACGAAACAAAAAGAAGATGAAATAGAAAGCAGACGAAACAAAAAGTAGACGAAACAAAAAGCAAACGAAACAAAAAGTAGACGAAATATAAAGCAGACGAAACATATAGTCAACTTAAGACAAAGCAGAAACCTAAGACGATACTTCTTCAAACACGATATAATGTCATCACAGACGATACTATCTATACTCCTCAACTCAAAAACCTTTTTCTTGAACATCTCTTAGTCTTCATCAACTCTCGTATAAAAACCTATATATTCATACATGCTCAGTGAAGAAACAGAGCATATCACCTTTCCATATCTAACTCTCTACACTAATCTCATACATCATTTCATTGTTATTTCACCTCCAAGCATGAAAACATCATCTATACTACTCCCCTTTTGAGCTTAAGAACACCAAACAACTCAAAAATCCAAAATTCACATAAACACCAAAATTGCAGGCTACTATTCATGTATTTTATTTCTGCATTTTTATTTCAAATTACCCAACACCCAGAAATCTCATATCTAACTGCTATCTTGATACATTCACGACCTGAATCCTCACGCAAGTCATTTACTACACTGTAAAACTTCTCATGCATAAATTTATATATATATATATATATATTTCCAACATACACATATTAATTTACACAGTGGAAACAACATTAAAATCACTTACTTGATTCAACAATTACTCTAACACTGAAATGGAAATCACCAACACAAAAGTATAATAAGTTGCTATTCGGTGATGAAGATTAGGGAAGAGAATTACGATGTTGAGTGTTTCAGTGGAGAACAGAAACTACAATGGTTTCTTCCTAACTTAAACATAACAATATGTGGGTTCATTGCAGGTCCTTCACGTGTGCTTTTTGTCTCCACCGATTCACCATTTGTCATAATAGCAATTTTTCATTTGCCATATATGTCTTATTGCCACATGTCACCATATATACAAGTCATTTGACATATACATATGTTGCCACGTGTCACACCATAATTGGTCCAAAAATTTCTAAAATTCACTAAAAAAATTTAAATAATAATATGATTCTCCAAATAAATTTTCAACTCAAAAATAATTCACAAAAAATGTCAAAATATCTTAAATATACCAAAATTGCCAAATCACATTTAATACACTCTAATTAAATCCACAATTTCCATTTATAAACCAATTCACCCTGAAATGCCAATGAATGCATGTACAATCATATGAATGTGCAAAATAAATGTGTATGTCACACTTAACTTATGCATAAGGTGTATTTTCCTAATTTCATAGAAATTTCTCATAATTATTTATTCTAGCCTTAAAATGTGTAACGGGATGTTACATATGTTTAAGGAAGAAATATTATTCACAACTTCCTTCTTAAGAGTTATTTAAGTGTTACAATTCCAAAGATATTATCTAGATCGACTTTATAAAAGCCTTTGAATATTTGAGCTATAACTTTATCCTTAACTCTCTAAATTTTACCTTCACTAATTTTTCAAGATATATTGCAATTGTTTATAATGGAAAAAAGTTATCTCCTAGGCTTTTAGTGTTCATTTCCACAGTCAAAAGGATCATAAACTTTTCAAAATGGCTTATCACATTTGTGTACAACGTATAGTGTGAAAGGAACAAAAGAATATTTGGCAATGAGGAAATAATATTTGGAACAAAATATTCTTTAGCAATGGGGCAATAATATCTGGAACAAAATATTCTTTGGCAACGAGGCACTATTGTTATTTCTTGGAATCTTTAAAATAGAATGTTCCTTAGTCTTTGTAATAGCTAGAACTTATAATAGGCTTCCGTTTAATGGTTTAATGTTCCTTTACCAGCCAGAGTTACTCTATTGTCTTCTTGGTCTTATATACATTCAATACAAACTTTTCCTTTATATGAATGAAATTAATTAACCTCCAAAAAATATCAATTAGATATAAATTATTATTTGAATAAATAATTTATTTAAAATATAATTTATAATTTATAATTAATGATTTAATTAATATATATTTAAAAGATGTTATTATAAATCTTATATATAACGAGGGACCAAAAGAATATGATTTTAAGCCTATCAGCCATTTATATTAATACCTAAATTTTGAAAAAAATAATGAGATGAAGAAACTTAACAAGTGCTTAATTTTTCATATATTTAAGATTATATTTAATGCACTTGGTTTATTTATTTGAGTGTTTTATTGTTTCTAGTAATTAATTTGTTCATATTCCATTTTTAGGTTATAATTAACTAATTTGGAGCAAAATGAATAAATTTGAAGAAGTTTGAGGTGATTTGGAGTGGTTTTAACCAAGTTATGAAGGTACAAAAAAGTTCGTAGGCTTGAATATAGCTATGTACTTCCTTAAATATTTCAACGTGGAAATGTTTCATGTAAGGCATGTTGCTTTATAGTTCTAAAGAGTTACATGATCATATGAAAATGAATTTATTGGAGAAGTATACACTCATGTGCTTACCTTTGTATCAGCCTAAAACCTAATTTTTGAACTATAAAAGGAAAAATTAAAAGCAAAAGTTAAGAGCAAGCTTAAGGGACATAATTAAAAGACCTAAAATAGCATAAAAAATAAAGAACAAGCAAGGAGACATATTTAGAGTGAATTTCCCTCAACCTAAAATGGATTTCATAAAGATTAAAAGGGATTCCATTAAGTTTCTTTTAGTTCTTTTTGTTTTTTTCCTTCAGTTTTAATGCTGTCTTCTATTACGAGGAGCTAAATCTTTATCGCACTTAGATAAGATGCACTCCAGGATGTAGTGATTTTATTTTAATTTAGTTTACTTAGTTTCATTGAGATTTAATTACGTATTTTTTATTATCCTTAAATTAGTATTACTAGTATGGTAATTCATGTTTCATTTTATGCAATTAAGATTGAGAAATCTTTGGTATAAATTGATCTAGCATAATTAAAAAGAGTTACATGCAAACCTAAAGATAGGTTGACATAAATTTTTTGTATTAGGGTTTAAACTAATAGAAAAATTCATAAATCAATTAATGCAATTATAAGTTTAAAAAGATTTTGATTAATCAACCTAAGATTACTTTGTCAGTAATCTTGAGAAAAATATTAGCATGATTAAGGAATTTTTATAGTCCTATTAACTTTAGATTAAATTGAAATGTGAATTCAAAATTACATGAAAAGTCCTAGGGGGATTTGAATTATAGGTTATGTTTCCATTAATCAAGTCTTAGTTTAATATCTATTCTAATTTATCAATTGTGCTGATTTGTTCTTAGTTCATTGTTTTCATTTTGAATATAATTAGTCTCCATTGGTAATTTGTTAGACAAGATAAGAGAAATATGGTTGGTACTAGTAATTTTAGTCCTTGTAAGATTAACTCGTAATCGCCAATGCTTGCTAAGTGTGCTTATGGTAAAACAAATCAATTAAGTTTTTAGTGCCAATTTTTGGGTAATATAATATTCAGAAAACCTTATTTCATATTTATCTACTTTTTTTTCTTCTAGATATTTTTTATGCTTATTTATTTATCATTAGAAATCTTTTTCTTAATCCTAAAGTTATTGACTATTTTTAGGATTTGAATATTCATTTTTATAGATACCAAAATAATGGAAGGATGGAGAGGATAATATTCTCTGGGGGATTATAGTATGTCATCGCTTATGGCAACATTGAAACTTGGAATGAGAGGATCATAACATGTATGTAGAATCTCAACTAATATATGTCATGTAGTGATATTTATAAAGGTGGTCATTTCAATCATAATTTTAGGCACTGGACTGCATAAGGAAGCAACCAATTTACATAAGGAACTGGCCTGAAATGCAAATTTAGTTTAGTTACTCCACCTTAAATTGTAATTTACATACTAAATTTGCATAGAATGATCAAGTTTCACCTAGATTTCTGTAACAATGGTAGAAAAAGGAGGATCAACATCTTGAGGAGCTCCTTATAAAAGTCATTGCTACAATCAAGGCTACCCTCTATAAAACTTAGGAACTATTTTCCTCTTTCCAAAACATAGGAATTTTAATTAGGTAGCTCATTGAGCTTGTTTCTGAAGTGTAGTCGTATGTTTTATCTAGCTACACTGAGCAAAATTTGAGGGAATAAGGGAATACATCAACTTTAATAAGTAGAGAGGAGCTAAAGGTTGAAGAAAATGAGGAGGTTGTTGTCCAAGAAGAGAATGAAGAGGAGGAAGAGGAAGATGAAAAGGAGCAATCAAATAAAGAGGCTATTAATGAATTATCAACATTCATCGTAATACAGAGGGCTCCTACTTCCCATAAAACAAACGATACATGATCAATTAATGATCTAGGGCTTTGATTATTCCTTTTTATATTGATAGTTTGTTACTAAAAAGGATATTATCATGTTTACTTAGTTTTATTAATTTGATACCATATTTCATTATTATATTACAAAATATCGCCAATTTGCAAACTAGTAAACCCTTATTTAGGAAAAAGAGTGGAAGGAAGTTGCTCATTATAGATCCAAGTTGAGTGAAGTGCTTAAGTAAAAGTCTAGCTAAAAAACTAATAAAGAAGCGTTGTTAGGAGACAACCCATCAATTGGCTATTTTTTTTCTTTTATTAAGTATTTTTAAGGTTTCCATTAATAATTTTATGAATGAGAAAATCGAAAAGAGGGATAATCATTAGCTCCCCCTCCTTTTATATAATAATTATCTTATTTATATAAGGTAAATTACAATTATAATCCCTAAAAATCCTCTCAATCAAATCACAATTATAATGCCCAAAAATCCTCCTAATCAAATCATAATCTCTAACACTTACCCATAAGTTGGAACATATGTATCATAAGCTCTGAGCTTGTTACACAGTTGTATTACACGACTTACAACTAAAGACTTGGTGAATAGATCAACCAACTGGTCCTCATACTTCACATGAATGGTTTCTATCGCATTTTATTCCACCTTCTCTTTTATAAAATGATAGCCTACCTTAGTATTCTTTATTCTTTCATGAAAAACTAGATTTAAAAGTAATGTAAATGGCTGCTTGATTATCACACATTAGATCCACAGGTTGAGTTTTTTGAAGTCCAAGTTCCTGCAACATATGTTTTACCTAGACAAGTTCTCGGGTTATATATGTCATGAATCTATATTTTGATTTTTCACTTAAACAAGAAACCATTATTTGCTTCTTTGTTTTTCATAAAATCATATTGCTACTAATAAACATGTAATACCCTATAGTAAATCATCAATTAGTCTTAAATTCAATCCAATCAACATCAGTATAGGCCTAAACTGAACAATGCTTATAGTTCTTATATAAAGAGTCCTTTGCCAGGATTGCTCTTGAGGTATTTCAATATTTGAATAGTTATATTCCAATGGTTGGTCCGAAGGGATTGTATAAATTGGCTCACCACACTTGTACTGAATGAGATGTCACGCCTAGTGACTTTAAGATAGTTGAATTTCCCCATCAGTCTCCTATAATTTCCTGGAACATTCAAGAGCTCTCCCTAGTCTGCATCAAGTTTGATGTTGGGATCCATTGGAGAATCCATTAGTTTACATCTTAATAAGCTAGCTTCTTCTAGGATATCAAGAACATATTTGCATTAGTAGAGACAAACACCATCTTTCGACCTTGCAACTTCAATTCTACAAGAATACTTCAATAAACCATGATTTTTTTTGGAATTGTTATTTTAGGAATTCCTCCAATCTGTGAATTCCATTTTGATCATCACTAGTAATAACAATATCATAAATAATATGATCAATAGAATTTTGCAAGATTTTATGTGTTGATAAACACTAAATGACCTACTCTACACTACTTGAGACCAAAATTTTTTACAATTAAACTAAATCATCTAAACAATGCTCTAGGAGATTGTTTTAAACCATATAAAGATTTCTTCAATATGCACACTTTCTTAAACTCCCCTTAAGCAACAAAACCCAGAGGTTTCTCCATATAGATTGTTTCTTCTAAACCACCATGTAGGAATGAATTTTTCACGTTAAGTTAGTAGAGTGGCTAAGAATAAGGAGTGGCTAAGGAGATAAAAATAAAAAATAACGCCATTTTTACCACATGAGAGAATGTTTCAAAATAATCAATACTATAGATTGTGAGTATCCTTTAACAATAAGTCAATCCCAGTCATTCGATAAATCCATCAATAAGAGTCTTAATGGCATATACCTGTTGAAAATGAACAATTGAGGCGTTAGGAGGAGGATGACAAGCTTCCATATATCATTTGACCACAAAGCATCTATTTCCTCTTGCATAGCTTAATTCCACTCAGGGTTCTATATAGCCTCTATTATACTTTTAGGAATAGATACAGATTCCGAGTTTGATAAAAAGGAACAAAAGGAGGGGGATTTATGGTTATAAGAAAAAAATATAAATTAGATGATTAGTACAAGATCATTTACCTTTCCTTAAGGCAACAGGTCAGTTTATATCATTATTTTCCATATCTAGAGGCAAATTAGGCACTAAAGGATAAGGCTCATCTAGATGGACATGTACCATTTGATGAGGTTGTTAGGAATAAACATGTAAATCTACGAGACTATTAATAAGGATAAAAATGATTATAGTCTGTAGTTCAATTGTCTGAATTTTTAGCTTAATTACCTGAGGAGTTATGAAAAAGTGAGGGTAAACAATGATGGAAGCATTTGACATCTTGAATCTTAGAAGAATATGCAGTGTTCTCAAAGAATTTCACATCTGTGCACATAAAGAATCTTTTAAGTGAGGGGCTATAACAATGATTACCTTTTTGGACCTCGAGTAACTAAGGAAGATACACTTGATAGATCGTAAAGATAATTTGTCAACTTTTAGCTGGAGCTAGTGGACAAAGTAGATACATCCACATATATGAGGCAAAAGAGGAAATAAATGGGTATTAAGAAATATTAGGATACAAGGGATTTGACCTTTGAGAGTGGTGGATGCCATTTTGTTAATGTGATAACAAACAGCAAGGACATCACTCCAAAACTCTTTAAGAAACTTCATCTCAATTAGTAAGGTCTATGTAACTTTTATGCCATGCTCAATTTTTCTTTTAGCATCACCATTTTTATGGCATTTGAGAGCAAGAAGACTGGTGAATCATGCCACAATTTCACTCAAAGGATTAAGAAAAATATTTTTTAGCATTATCACTTATGAGGAAATGAATAAGGCAACCAAATTAAGTCTTTATTTTAAAGCAAAAGGATTGGAAAATAGAAAACAACTCAGAATGTTCTTTCATTAGATATAGCCAAGTCATTTTAAATCAATCATTAAAAAAAACAAAATAACAAGATCCAATTTTTGATGTAATATAAGATGGGCCCCAAACATCATAATAAACTAACATAAAAGAGCTTTTGTCTTTGTTATTAACTTTAGATTGAAAAGCAGTACGATAAGTTTTCCTAAGTTGATAAGAGTCAAAATCTAGATGAAGATTTTAGTTCAAAGTAGGAATCACTTTTTTAAAATTTTTAGATGGATGGATGACCAAGGCAACTATAGATTTGGAGGGGTGAAACAACATTTAAGTAAGCAGTTGAACAACTATCAAAATAGTAGAGACCTCTAGATTTATACCCTCCTTCGATCTTCTTCTTTATCTTCAAATCCTAGATAATAACAAAATAAGGGGAAAAGGAGACAAAACAATTCAACAATTTCTTTATTTTATGAATAGACATTAATTTGAATGGAAATTTTGGAATATATGTTGCTAGTACAGTCATTGAGGGAGAAGGAAGTGCAGTGCCAACCCCACTTATACTAGCAGTGGAACCATTAGCAATAATCAATTGGTTTGAGTATGGTATAGGGATAATCTAATCAAAAGTTTTGAGTTACCTATAATATGGTTAGTGGCTCCTAAATCTATAACCCAAGGTTTAATAGAGGATGATATAGAAGCAACGTGGTTACCTAGGTAAGCAAACAACATAATTGTTATGGTTACTTGTTTGGCTACTTAATATTAGAGAAAAACTGCATATTCTTCTTTAAAAACCACCTTGTTTCGATATGTTGAGGCTTAACCACTATAAGTCTCTACAATATTGTAGAATGAAAGGGGTTTGGGTGTAACTCTAAGTGTAAGTCCTAACAATAGTCCCGAACATTATCATCCTTGCCAAAATAGTCACATTTGCTTTGGCCTCCTCTGCCCCTTCTTCCATAACCACGATGATCGTGACATTTACTTCGACCTTTATTACATTCTCCCCTATTATGGATAGCTAGAGCAGCCTTGTCATCACTTTCTTTTATCGATCCCTTTGAAGATCAAGATAGTTATGAATAGATCTTAACGATTATTAGGAGATCAGTTCCACTAAGTATCTAGGTCTAAATTGGTTCATATTCTGGTCTTAATCCATCCAAATATCTCATGATAGATAACTCTTCTCTTTCCTTCAGAAGTTTGTCCTTATTTACTATTGTTAGTTAGGTTGCTAAACATTCTACAAATAGATTCTTATTTTAAAAAAAAAATAATCAGTGTGGTTCTTGTCTCCCTAGTCACACTTGAACAATCCCATACATAAATCATATATACGACTAAAGTTACTAGAAAATGAAAATCTCACATACTCCTATAGATCCTTTGTGAAATTTACATGTTTACACATGTCAGCAATATCCTCAACAACATTCTAATGGCTTGTCATTATTTGGATGTCATGTTGATCCCACTTTTTGTACCTAGGTGACTTAATATTATGAGCTAGATTCGTGAGATGCTCATACCTACCTAGACCCTTAAGAGATACAATGACAACCTTCTATCGAGAAAAAACCCCATTCCATTAAATTTCTAATTTGTGATTTGTTGAACCATAATGGATGGTTGTCTATAGTTTTGAAGTCACTAATGATAAAACTGACAAAGTGAAAAAGACAATAAAGAGAATCAAGTGAAGAAAAAAATACAAAAAACCCTCAAATATCATCAATTGTCCAATAATGAAAGTGGGATTGAGATAGGACCTTGATGGCACCAACAATTGTGGCTAAACACACAAACCTACATTCTAAAAATTAGAGACAGAGAAAACGTATGACCAACTATGGTTAAACACACAAACCCAGTTTTCAATAATTAAAAGCAAAAAAAACACATCACGATTTCTTGGAGTAAGTGTGACTCAGTCCATGGCAACAGGTGAACAGAACATCATTAGAAGGTGGTGCATGCACTACATGTGCTGGTTAACCAACAGTTGTCACCGATGCATGGGAGTAATTAAGGAACTCACTAATGTCGTCTCTTCCTCTAACTTGGTCACCGGTGGCTGCTTGAGGTGTTTAAGGATTTAAATTTTTAAGATAGTCTTAATTTTTTTCTTAGAAAGGTTTAGATTCGGTTTACCAGTTGTGAGAGAAATAAAGTAAAAATTAGATGTAAGATTAAAGAACCTGCTATGATATCGTGATATGAATAAGGAATTAGGAGAAATTGAGAAGAGGGATTATCAGAGCTTATAAATTTTGTAGCTTACCGTTCCTTTATATACTAGATTATCTTATTTATATAAGGTAAATTAAAATTATAATTGCTAAAATTCCTTTTAATCAAATCATAGTCACAATCTCCAAAAATCCTCTTAATCAAATCATAATCTCTAGCAAGAAGTTAGTTTTTTTTAGTATTAGTCTTATGTTTCTAATTTTGTGAGTTAAGATTTGATGGATAAGCTATGAAGGGAACATCACCCCTTGTGTTAAAGTAGAGAAGATTTCACTAACACTAAATGGATGTTAATGATAATAGATAATGCCAAAAATCTTCTACTATTACCAGATATCCTCACATCCTCTTATTATTTTTCATTCTTTCATTATTCTTGCAAGTTTTATGCACTAAGGGAAATGTTCAACTTAAGTGTGAGAGGAGGTGGGTTTTAACACTTAAGCTTTTCAATTTTGTTATAATTAGCTTAATAATGCACAATTCGGAAATCTTTTAAAGGATATTGATCAAGATAATCTATTATAAGTTTGGTTATGATTGTGATTTTATTTGTTTAGGAAAATAGTTGTGAGTTTTGAGAATCGATACTTCGTTTGTTTTATGATACTTTGGGTATAATTTATACTTACATTGAAGTAAATGTGAATTCTTTTTAATCATTTTCATTACCCCATATATTAAAAAAGGAAAAATAGTTTTGTGAATAAAAGAGTATAAATAATTTCGTTGTTGTCTTAACAAGGTCAAAGTTAAAGAATGATGCTAGCAGCCATTTGAGATAGTAACCTAGTTTAGTGATTGAGGATATTTATGAAAAAGTATTTACTCTTAAGTCAAAAGGCTAGTGACTTACTCAAAAAATCTTAAATGCTTCTAATTTGTTTAAATTTAGTGTTTTACTTTTTTAATAGGTATGAAAATGTTTAAAGGTTATAGCTTTTTTTCTTGTGTATGTTCACTTTCTGCATTAAGTGGATTGGTAGGAATTTAGTTGAATTTTGAAAAATTATGGAGTGAATTAGATTGATTTATAATTTTTTACAACTAATTTCTTAACAATTAAATGAACTTTGCAATTGAATGAATAAAGGAGAATATTGAAGGATGTCTTTGATGTGTTTAATGCTTTTCTAAAGTTGTTTCTTATTAAGATGAGATTATTAAATTTGATTTGCTTAAGGATGAGCAAATGATTAAGTGTGGGGGACTTTGATAAATTCTTAATTGTTCATATTTTTAAGTTTATATTTAGTGCCTTTTATCTTTTTATTTAAATATTTTTATTTTTTAGATACATATTTCATTTGTATATATTTTTAGAATGTAATTCACTTATTTGAGAAAAAGAAAAAATCTAGACAAAGTTGGGCTAATTTGGAGTTATTTCGACAAATTATGAAGCTATAAGAAAAGTATAAGGTGATCTATATACTTGTGTACTTCAATAAGGCCATGTTTCATACAGTACAAGTTGTTTAATAAGGTCAAGAGAGTTACATGACCATGACCATGCTCGTGTTGTGTAATTGCTCATGTACCACCCTGAAACCAAATTTTCAAACTATAAAAGGAAAAACTAAAAGAAAAAGTGAAGAGGAAGCTCAGGAGACAATAGTAAAAGACCTAGAATGGGACAAGGAGCAAAAAACACGCAAGGAGATATACTTGGAGTCAATTTTCAACGATCTAAAGTGGATTTTATGAAGATTAAAAGGTACTCTATCATGTTACTTTTAGTTTCTTTTTTCCTTTAATTTTGATGTTATGCCTTCCACTATGAAGGATTTAAATCTTTATGGTACCTAGATAAGATGAACCCCAAGATAGGCGTTATAGTGATTTTATTTTATTTTAATTTATTATTTAGTTTTATTGAAATTTAATTTTATGATCTTTATTATTCTTAAATTAATATTACCATTATATATGGAATAAATCTTCTAGATTACGAACACAACCTAAAAGAAAATTTCATAAATTGATTAATACAATTGTAAATGTTTTAATTAAAAAGAGATTTCGATTAATCATCCTAGGATTAGTTATTAATAATTTTGAGAAAGATATTAGCATAATTAATAAAATTTCCTAATCTATTCAAATTTAGACTAAATTAATGTGTGAAGACATAATTGTATAAGAAGTTCTATGGGGATTCAAATTCTGGGTACCTATGTTTCCATTGAATGATTATTAGTTTATCTATTCTGTTTTATTAATTCTATTGATTTGTTCTTAGTTAGTTATTTTAATTTTGCATCTAATCAATCTCTATCACCATAATTTGTTATACTAGATAATAGAAATATGATTAGTACTAGTAATTCTATTCCTTGTGGGATCGATCTATATTTACTGGTACTAGCTATAACTATACTATGCACTTATAGTAAAAAATTCAATTAATAACCCATAAAAATATAAATGAAATTAATTTTAATATAAGTTACCCCATTAAGGTGGTATAACTTCTTTTTTTAGATGGTAAATGAAAATTAAATTATCCAACCAACAAATAGTACAAGAGGATTACGAAGTAGTTAGGATAACCTCAGGCCTTACTAGTAACCATCAAACTACCAAAAATGCAAGCTTAAACATTATTGTAAACTAAGATAAGGATATGAATAGATACTTAGAGGAACTGTTCTACAATGGCCTGTAGCTTTTAGGTTATGTTTGGTTGGATGTTAAATTTTTAATGGAATGGAATATAATAGAATGCAATCGTTTATAATGGAATGGAATGTAAATGGATGTAATATTAAAAAATTGTTATTTGGGAGGGATGGAAGAGTTCATAATATAATATAGTGAAATAATATTTAGAATATGAGTTTATAATGTAATACATTGAAAAATTGATTATCATTTTACATTCCATCCTAAACCCCTCAAATCAGAGTTTTTTTTTACTGTTTAGGATGAAATGAAATGCAATATGAAACCCTCATCTTCCATCTCATTCGATATAAACCCTCCTCCCAAACGATAGAATAATATTACATTTCATTCCATTACATTTTATTAATAAACTCCCAACCAAATATAGTCTTATTAATTATTACATTAGTGATTGCTTCATATGAAGACTTATTCTATTCCTCTAACAACACATGGCTCGTTCCCCTTCTATTCCTCATACTATTAAGTGCTTTTTGAACCATTTGAAGTTGCATCTACAAAATTATTGGATATTAAGCTCTTAGCCATTAAAACATTTATTGTTCCTTTTACATAGCATATATATCCCAGCCTATAGTACTATTTAAATGTAGCTTCATCATCTTTGTGAGTGAAGTTGGTATGTTCTATCGAAAAGAAGAATTGTGCCTAATCATGACTATAGAATGATAGTCCGCATCTTCTCCGTGCGTAGCTCCAGAAGTCTAGAAAAAACTAACAACGTAAGAACAAATGATCCCATGCTTTAGGGTTATTTTTAGAAAACTTGCAAAGATAGCTACATAAAGTAACTCACTTTCACTCTATCTGGAGTTTAGACTTTGTTTCTAATTGCCAATCAAAAGACAAAGTAAGCTTTAGGGATGTTGTTTTTAAACCACACAGTTATTTCTAGAAAAGGCAATGAAAACTTTTTGCCACTTTAGCTTAACCCATCTTAATAAAAAATTTAAACTTCTAAATCCTGTGACATTAAATATCAGGAGTGGAAGAGTACAGGAGAATAGATGAAAAATAGAAAAAATGACGTGAGAGTGATTCCGGCGAGCTAGCTTTTCTAACGGTGGAGATTCAGGCGAGATTCCCCTCCTCAGCTATGGCTTCATCTTCGTCTTTTTCTCCAACCTCTCGATCCCCCCTATCCCCTTTACCATCTTCACCTTCTGTTCCCCAAATCCCTAATCCGAAATCCCCAAATCGAGCCCCAATCCCAGATCAAAACATGAACCCTAATACTCCAGTGCCTTCCTCGACTCCTTGTCTACTCCAGAAATTGATCCCTTCGGTCCCTTCTCCTTCTCCTTCTAAAGGAACCATTCCTCCCAATACCACCTCAACCCCTTTTCCACCCCAGAAACCCATTACCCCTGCACTGGTTAGATCCTAGAAGAGCGTAGTGGAGGCCGGTAATGGTGCTTCTTCTGAGACTCTAGAGCTCACCTATTACCCTCCTGAAGTTAGAGAGAATCAAATCTTTGTGATTCCCCCACGGGAGCTCGCGCAGCGAGGAGCGTCAAAGTTTCACACTGCTCTGTTCGGTTTCTTTCTGGGGAAAAGGCCGGCTTACCCAGTGGTGCAGTGTGCCCTAGCGAGATCATAGGCAGACTTTGGGCTCCAGGAGATATTGATCACAAGCTCCAACAATTTTCTATTCCAATTTGAGTCTGAGCAGTGAATGAAGTCTGTGGTGGAACGGGGTCCGTGGCACATTCAAGGTAAGCCCTTGTTTCTCCGACAGTGGAGCTTGAATGGAGGCAACTTGGAAGAGATTTAAAAAGCTCCAGTGTGGGCTTGCTTCTATAATATTCCAATTGAATACTAGAATACCGAAGGATTGGGCAGAATTGCCAATGCTGTGGGGACTCCTCTGCTTATGGATACTCCAACCGCAAGAATGTCTAGGATTAGCTATGCAAGATTATGTGTGGAACTGGAGCTGGCGAAGCAGTGGCCATCAGCATTCCAATTGGCCACGTATGGTGAGGAAGGGTAACTTACCTTTAAGGAAGTCTCTATTGAGTATGAATGGCAGCCACCTGCGAGTGATCAGAGGCAGATGTGGACGCCTACTGGGCGCAAGTTTGCTACTGGTCTTTACCAAGAGCTGGAACAGAGCAAGGCTCCTGAGCCACAAGAGTTCCCTGAGCCACCTACGGAGAGCCCCAACCATAACCTAGAAAATGCTCCTCCTCTGGAGAAACCTAAGGACATTGTGTTAGGCCCATTCTAGCAGGACACAGCTGACACTGAGAAGGTCCAAGATGTAAATGAGGTTGGTGTAGCCAGGAATTCTCTTATGGGTGAACCTCAGATCCACTATTCTAAAGACCTTAGTGGCGACAGTGGGGAGTCTAGTGCTCAGCCAGAACAACTGATAGGTATACCTCCATCCCCTTCTTTTAAATTGAGACCTGCTAGTCCTGGGATTGTGGGTGGGGCAGAGGGGGACTTCTCAGTTAGAAGGACTAGAAAAGCTAGGAAAAAACAGTAGTAGGTTTGTGGCATAGCTGGCTTTGTGAATATGGAGTTTATGTTTTGGAACGTGAGGGGCCTTAATCACCCCAATAAACAGCACGCTGTCTGTGCTTGGCTTAAAAAATCCTCAGCTTCTTTTGTTTGCTTAGTTGAAACTAGGATTAGATCTCTTGATTTTTTGAATTCTGTTTGTCATGCCTTGTTTCCTAGATGGGATCGCTTTAGCAACTTAGACCCCTCGTCCAATGCTAGGATTTTGATTGCTTGGAATTCTGAAATCCTCCAGTGCTCTATCATTAGCTATTTTGATTAATTTGTTCATGTGGAACTTCTCCCTAGACATAGTTCAGATTCCTTCCAAGTGTCTTGTGTTTATGGATCCAATAATCCAGGAAGCTCCTTTGGCGTGATCTTACCAATATTTCTTTATCTGTAGGCCAAAAACCGTGGCTGCTTGCAGGTGACTTCAATGCTATTCTCCATCCTCAAGAATCCGACCCTCCAAGTGTCTCTGCCATGACTAGTCAACATGATTTTAGGCAGATTGTAGGGGATACTCGCTTATTCAACTTAAATTCTAGTGGTCCTCTGTTCACTTGGTCCAATAAACATTTAGGAGATTCCTTCACAGCTCATAAGCTTGATAGGACCCTTATCAACTCTTGTTAGAGCATTCGGTTCCCTTCTTCTCATTGTGTCATCCACAATCCTCATATTTCTGATCATTCTCCTTTAGTGGTAAAGTCCATAGGGAACCACCCAAAGCACTCTTCCCCTTTTAGGTTCTTTAACCTTTTAGCTGATCAACCAAACTTCCTGTGGATTGTTGAGGAAGCTTGGGCCTTCCCTATCATAGGTACTCCCATATTTACGGTAGTGGCTAAACTTAAGAAAGTTAAGCAAGCTCTCAAAATTATGCACTCTGGTCAGATTGCTGATATCAATGCTAGAGTTGAGAACTGTAATGCCCATTTGAATCACATCCAGGACCAACTGAAATCGTCTCCTAGATCTACCCTTTTGCAAGCTAGGGAGATTGAGGCCATCAGAGAACTCTATAGACCTCTCGAGGATTAGGAATCGTTTTACAGACAAGTTTCCAGGATCAAATGGCTTAAGGAAGGAGACCGCAATACTAAATTTTTTCTTAATTCCCTCATTGCTAACAGAAACCAAAATGCCATACATTCTCTAGATGTGGGAACTGGCAGTAGGGTAGTGGGGCTTTGTACCATTCAATCTCAATCCCTAGATTTCTTCAAAGGTTCTATTGGGACTGTTAAGCATCTTCACCCCTCCAAGGAGTTTGTGGCTCATCTTTTCCCTCACCCACTTGAGGATATTCATTCTCAAGCAGTTATCGCTGATATCTCCCCTCAAGAAATTCAAGAGGCTTTCCACTCTTTTAATCCCAATAAAGCCCCTGGCCGTGATGGTTTTAACAGGAACTTCTATAGTAAGGCTTGGCTTATTATCGGGGATGAAGTTATAGGAGCAATTCAAAACTTTTTTATCCATGGCAAACTCCTAAAAGTGCTCAATTCCATATTCATTACCCTAATTCCTAAAATAGCTCGCCCCTCCACTGTCCAAGACTTTAGACCCATCTCCTGTTGCAATCTACTCTACAAGGTTATTGCTAAAATTTTAGCAAATAGACTCAGCTCCATTCTCCCTCTTATAGTTAGCCCTAATCAAAGTGCCTTTATCAAGAATCATTGAATAGGGGACAATATTCTTTTAGCACAAGAAATCTTCAAGAACTACCACATTTCAAATTCTCACAAGAGGTGCGCTTTCAAAGTGGATCTCCGCAAAGCCTATGACTCTATTCATTGGGATTTCCTTTTTAACACTTTAGAAGCTGTCGGTCTCTTGATGAGGTTCATTGAATGGGTCCGCGAATGCATCACCTCCCCCTCCTATTCCATTCTTGTAAATGGGTCTCCCACAAAATTTTTTAAAGGAAAATCTGGGTTAAGACAGGGTGATCCGCTATCACCTTTCCTCTTTATTATCTATATGGAGGTGTTCTCTGGGAATTTGAGAGTTACTACAGACAACAATCCTCAGTTCAAATATCATTGGAGATGTCAAGGTCTTAAGATTAACCATCTTCTTTTTGCAGATGACCTCTTAATGTTCTGTCATGGGGACTTGCTCTCAGCTCAGCTTTTGCTTGATTCCTTGTGTACTTTCTCTCTGTTTTCTAGCATGGAAATGAATACATCCAAAAGTCACTTTTACTTATCCCCGGATGTTAATCATCTGAGTCGTAGGATGCAACTTGTCTCGGGTCTCCAACAAGGTTCCCTCCCTTTTAGGTATCTCGGAGTTCCCCTTATTATCGGTCGGCTTTCTAAGAGGGATTGTGCTGTTCTTATCGATATAATTGAAAATAGGATCAATCATTGGACCCATAAGTGCCTTTCATATGCAGGTAGACTCCAATTGGTTATTTCAGTTCTCTCTTCCTTCCATGTCTACTGGTCCTCTCATTTTATTCTCCCATCTTCCATCCTTAAAGAAATAGAGGCTAAGCTTAGGAATTTTTTATGGGCAGGAAAGGCAGTTTCAAATACTCAGGCTAAGGTGAAATGGAGTGACATTTGTCGTCCTAAAAAGGAAGGGGACTTAGGTGTCAAACACTTGACTACTTGGAATCATGTTCTTTTAGGTAAACGGATCTGAAATTTGTTTGAAGATAGGGAGGCCCTTTGGGTTAAGTGGGTTCATACAATTATTTTAAGTAGGACAAATTTTCGGAGTGCAAATCCTACCTATAATAGTTCGTGGAGTTGGAGAAAGATCTTAACAGTTAGGGACAAGTTATGTCATCAATTCAGATTGAGGATTGGAAATGGTATGTCTACTATTTTCTGGCAGGATCCGTAGCACCCGCGTGGTATTATAAGGACCTTGTCCACTCCGAGAGAGATTAATGGGTCGGAGCTGCCACTCACAGCACTTGTCTTTGAAGTTATAATTAATGATGCTTGGAGCTTGAGGGAGGTTTCCATGGACCTCCTTAGACACCTTGAGCCACTTGTGTATTTAGCCAATTGCACCTTACCTGATAGCCTGGAATGGCTAGCGAGCCCCACCAAGCGCTATACCAATGTGTCAGCTTATCATCTCTTGCGACCCCCGTTACCGGTTGTTCCTTGGTACAAGCTGGTATGGTCCAAATATAGTACCCCTCGCTACTCTTTTACATTATGGCTTGCATACCTGCAAAAGCTTCAAACCAGGGATAAACTTTCATACCTCTATACTCCTTATCACTGTTCCCTGTGCTTCTCAGCCAATGAATCAATAGATCACTTATTTTTTGAATGCCCATTCTCTCAGACAATTTGGGAACAATGCCTCACCCGATTCGATTTGCCCACTTTTAACCATTCTACTCTCTCAACTATCCTCTCCTGGTATAGAACTGTTTCCTGTACCAGAATACCAGCCATCATTCACTTCCCCCTTTTGCTTTCCACTACAGTTTATTATACTGGACTGAACGTAATGCTCGAACCTTCAAGAATGAAGCAATGGCTGAGGAGCGAGTGTCTCTTGGAGTAATCTCCCACGTTAGAGAACTTCTCAGCCTACACACCGAGAGGAGGTAATTTTATAGTTAGGTTCTTCATTTCTTTTACAGGTTATTTGCTTAGTCCTTTTCTAGGTTACCACATGCAGGGTTCTCTTTGGCAAGGCCATATCTTGCCTAGCCCACCCTCAGAGGTTCAGCACAATCACTGCTTGGCAGCAGCTTTCCCGTGGCTTTTCAGATGCTAAGGTTATTCTTGATCGGCATTCCCTTAAGCCTCTTTTGGCTTGCATCTTCTGGGCTAGTGCTATTTTAGTTAGGCTTCTCACATAGCTTATAGATGCTTCGGCTTTTTGGTACAGTTCTTTGTGTTTCTGAATTGACTGGTTATACATTGGTCCTCCCATAGTTTATGCCATCCTTTTGTTTCCTTTTTAATTGCCCTGCGGCTAGTTGCTTAGTTTAGTTAGATGTGTCTACAATGGCACCTGTAATGAACGTTTTGTACATATTTTGTTCCATTTATTAATTCTTCTGATTTACCAAAAAAAAAATATCAGGAGTGGGTCTGTTAGAAAAGTTGGCAATGATATTAATTTATTTTTCAAAAAAGATGTTCTGTGGTATTCTTGCCATTTCAAAGGCCTCCAACTTTTCTCATTTCTAATTTCATTACGTACGTGTTTTTTCTAATTTTATATTTCAGAGAAAACTATTAATTCCATAGATTCGTTCTCTTCTGTTCAAAGGTTTGATGATTGATACCTTGCATGTTACGAATGCCATCTATGGTGAATTTAACATTTTTCATGGAGAAAGAAAACGACAAAAGAGAGAGATGTTGTTTTCATTGTTGGATTGCTTATAAATGACTACTTTTTATCAACGGGACGAAATTGTTTCATTGTCAAGCAGATTTGGTGATTTTGTTTTGCTATAGTTTTTAGTTTTTTCCATGTTTTTAGATTATTATTTTTAAAACAAAGATAAAAACTTTTTTGATTTTTAATGTAGTTATGTTTTTATTGTTCATAATAGTCACATATTACATAAAATTAAGCATAAATTAATTTTATATATTAATTAAATAAATAGATTATTTTAATTTTATAATATTATTAATAAATTATTAGTAAAATTAGTATATTTTTAAATAAATAATTTAATAATTAATTTTTATTTATATATTTTTAATTAATAAATAAAATTTTATTTAAAATTCATATATTT
>JAOQMS010083988.1:0-20789 GCA_027563885.1 Erythroxylum longipes | reverse complement strand
CCAATGATATATAGTATGAAATTTTTGGACATTGGAGTTGAGAGATATGATTATTAGAAGTTTGGGATGTTGCCTAGGATGGACTTTCGGGACAGCTGCTTTGGTTTAAACTTTTGACCCATTTGTAGGAAAATTTTGTTTTTGAGATCTTCATGGAAGTTGTAGATCTAGAAGTCTTCTTTTAAACAGTCTTTGAATGACTTTAATCCGATACTTTTAGTGAAAGTTATACTTTTTTTAAAATTAATCCGATACTTGTAGTGAAAGTTATGCTTTTTTTTCTAACACAGGTCTCAGGAAGAAAAGCAAAGGAGGAAGAAGCAAGTCGCGATCGCGACTTTGCTGTCTTTCTCGCAGAGTCGCGATCGCGACTTTACGGCTGCGCCGCAGGTCGTCGTGATCGCAACTTTGCTGGTGTTCCCAGACCTGAACACCTTTCACTCTTTTGACCATAACTTTGTCGTACGACCTCCAAAATACCTGATTTTTAGAGAATTGGATTCCTAACACATTTATATACCTCAGAATAAAATTTTATAGCTTTTGGAATTAATCTGAAAAAGATTGATTGAATCAAATTGAGGGGATCGGTTGGAAGGGTGTGAGTTGTATATTTTTACTGAACATGCTTTAGTATTTTGATGATATCTTAACCTGTAGAGCTCCAAATGAGATGATTATTATTTCTAAATAATCTAGAGACATAGAGATACAAAGTATCTGAATAAATTGAATTTTAATTCAGTTCTTAAGACTTTCAATTTTTGGAGTGATTTTGAGTATAGTGTACTGTTTCAGTTCAAAAATAGTCCAAAAATGTTTGGGCTATAACTTTCATATTTTTGAACCAAATTGAATGATTTTGATGTCATTAGAGACTTAATAAAATGGGGAAAAAATGTTATGAAGAGGTCTAATTGAAATTCTAATTTAAGTGTTCCCAAAATCTATTCAGAAATGGGAAAAGTGAGTTCTTTTTTTTTAGATTGACTGGTGTGGGCACGCCACCATTGTGGGATGCGTGTCCAAATGTCACTTAGGATATCAGGCACGTGACTCGTAAGGACGGGGTACCAACAAAAGTAATCTTGTATCAAAAATAAACAAATCCCATCGCTTATACACAGGCTGTTAATGATGTTGATGCAAAAAAATGGCTCAAGGTGATGGAATCGGAAATAGATTCCGTGTATGCTAACGAAGTTTGGATCTTTATAGATCTACCACCAGGTATAAAACCCATAGGGTGTGAATGGATCTACAAAAGGAAAAGAGAATTATATGGAAAGGTAGAGACCTTTAAAGCTAGATTGGTAGCTAAAGGCTATACTCAAAAAGAGGGTATAGACTATGAAGAGACTTTTTCTCTAGTTGCCATGCTTAAGTCCATCAGGATTCTTTTGGCCATAACATCCTATTTCAATTATAAAATATGACAAATGGACGTCAAGACCACATTTCTTAATGGGGATCTTGAGGAGACCATTTATATAGCCCAACCAAAAGGTTTTGTTAAGCTAGGTAATGAGCATAAGGTATGCAAGTTGCAAAGGTCCATTTATGGACTTAACCAAGCATCTAGGTCTTAGAACATTAGGTTTGATAAGTCTACCAAAACCTATGGATTCATACAAAACCTAGATGAGCCTTATGTTTATAAAAGAATACGAGAAGGAAAGGTTATTTTTCTAATTCTGTATGTTGATGACATTCTGCTCATTGGGAATGATGTAGGAATGTTATCTACGATTAAGGGATGGCTTAACGAATAGTTTTCAATGAAGGATTTAAGAGAGGCTACCTATGTTCTAGGGATCAAACTTATAAGGGATCATAAGAACAAACTGATAGCCTCATCTCAACTAAATTACATTGAGAGCATGCTCAATAAGTTTTCCATGCAAGATTCCAAAAGGTGTTTCACACTTACTAGATATGGAATCAAACTTTCAAAGGAACAAGAACCTAAAACCTAAGAGGAGAATGAACTCATCCGTAACATTCCATATGCTTCGGTTGTTGGAAGTTTAATGTATGTAATGCTTTGTACTAGACCGGATATCTATTACACAGTGGGACTGGTAAACAGATTTCAGTCTCATCCAACAATAGAGCATTGGATTACAGTTAAGTGTATACTGAAGTATCTTCGTAGGACGAAGAACTTAATGCTTGTTTACTCTAAAAGTAATCTTATTTTGACGGGATATATGGATTCTGATTTCCTATCAAATGTTAATTCAAGGAAATCAACTTCTTATTCTATATTTATTTTAAGAGATGGAGCCATAGTCTTGAGGAGTATCAAGCAATCATGTGTTGCTAATTCGACTATGGAGGCTGAGTATGTTGTTACTTGTGAAGCAGCAAAAGAAGCAGTCTGGCTTCGTAAGTTCCTAAATGATTTGGAAGTGGTTACTGAGGCAGAAAAGGCCATTACACTTTATTGTAATAATAATGGGGTAGTAGCTAATTCTAAAGAACCTCGGAACCATAAATTTGCCAAACACATTGAGCGAAAGTATCATCTCATAAGGGAGATAATACAACGCGGTGAAGTGAATATGGTAAAGATTCCCATGGAGTAAAACCTTGCTGATCCGTTTACGAAGACGCTGCCTCAAAAGAGTTTTAAGTGTCTCCTAACAGGGATGGGAATGAGGGATATGTCAAACTTGCTTTAAGGCAAGTGGGAGATTGTTGGATTTATGTAAATATAGTGCCCTGCAAAGCAAGTGTATTTACTTATAAATTAATTTTTTTCCAGTTACTTTTGTAATGAAAATATTGATTACTAATAAAACAAAAAAGTTTTTTTTTATGGGCATTATATATCTAGTCATAAGGCACCGAGATTCTTTTGTAAGTAATATACATATACATAGAGATGTATGGGAACCATATATATTATTAGAATCTAAATTAATTGATTCACAGTTGAATAATCCAGTTGGTCGCTTGATTATGGTTTAGACTGTAGTGTTGCAATTTATCTCCATATGAGTAAAGGAGTTTACTTAAAAGGAATGATGAGTTTCATATCATGATAGTAGTTGAATATCGATAATGGCACTATTAAATGAATCTGTAATCACTTAAGTTTTAATGAATGAAGTAGGTCATTACTTTAATCTTGAAACATACATTTTAGCATTTGCTTATTACAGACCACAATCTTGATGAGTGGTGAACTCATATGTGTTTCATTATAATTTTTGATATGATCGGAATGAATTTTTACAGAGTATTAATCCAGTGTCTGCATGTTGGAATTACTAATTGAAACATGTATCAGGGAACATTCACTCAAATAAAGAGTTTATAGTGATATCATCACTGCTAGATATTTTATAGAGATTGGTGATTAAACTGGCATCAGGAGTTTTATGGACTAGCTACCCATCAAGTCTTAACACCAAGATGAGATTTTGTGTGTTAATCACCATGTAGAATAAAATGGGAGATCTAGAAGGAAAAACCAATATAAGGGCAAAACAGTAATTTTACCCTTTGTTGTGCGAATGGCTATAATAAGGCTCATAACATGGTTTGCAATTGGACATCTTATTTGAAATTTGTGTTCTCATAATATTTAGTAATTCAAGAATTCAACTAATTGTCTTTAATGGAATGAAATTTAGTTAATAAACTAGAATTAATTTTAATGAGATTAAATTAATTCTGAGCTTATTAGAGCTTGAATTATCTAAGTCCAATAAGATTCCCCACTTGGCTTCAAGGAAGGTTATCAAGCAAAGTAAGAAATATAAATGGAGGTTTTAAAGCCCATGATTGAATGTTGGCCTTACACTAATTAATGGTTAGTTAGAAGCCCAAATGAACATTTAGAAATGGGCTAAACTTTGGTTTAATTTGATTAATTAGATTAATTAAATTAAAACAAAATTCTTAAGGAAATGGAAGATACAATTTCGGTTTTATTAGGGCTGAATGTGCAGCTGCACATTTAGCATTGAATTGCTAAATAAAGATGGTATTTATGATGCTTTATCATCATTAAATGGAGTAATGATCTTACCATTAAATGGTTTAATGGTTGTCTTTGAATGATGGCATATAATTTAACCTATTAGCATTCATTTGATTAAAGGTGAAAGAGGTGCATTTGATGGATCATTTTCCTTCGTTCGTCACTAAAACCGAAATTAACATGTCATTTTATGTTATTGGTCTTTTCATATAGTCATCTTAAAACAAATGAGAAACAAATGAGAAGAGTCTCATTTAATGGCTTCTTTATGTTTTGATTAAAGAATGAAGTGATGCATTAGATGCTTACTACTTCTTCTTTCTTTTTATGCATAACCGAAATTGACAAGGTGTAAGAGAGGTGTTCTCGCATTTTTTGGACTCTCTCTTCTTTCTTGCTTATGTTAGCTGAAATTTGTATGAGAGGTGTCTCATCTTTGGCTTCTTTCTTCTAAGAAAAATCTCCTTCAAATATTTCTTCTCCTTTCCCACTAAAGGATCTTGTTAACCAAGTTGTCCACAAATAACAAGTGGTAGATCGGATTGGTTGAGGATGCAACAACAAGGAGATGATACATTGACAAAAGAAAGGATTTAAAAGCAAGGCTAAAGCTAGGAGAGAATACAAGAAGCAGAGGATAGTACAACGAGGAGTTAAAGCTGTAGCAAAGGAGTCGGTAATATAATCTCCATCTTGTTCTTATGATTATTATTTTCCATATACCGTATCATATATGGCTTGGCATGTTAATTTAGTTATCTTGCTTCCACTACGTTTTGATTTTTTAAAAAAGTTTTGAAATCTACTGTTTTAACCAAATCTTGCATGTTTTATTTTCCGATCCAACATCTCTAAAGATTGAAAAATCATCCATGAACACCTCTATTATGTCTTCTATCATGTCAATGAAGATCGACATTATGCATCTCTGAAATGTGGCTAGAGTGTTACAATGCCTAAAGGGCATTCGTTTATACGCAAAGGTGTCGTAGGGGCAAGTGAATGTGGTTTTCTCCTAACCATCAGGGTAGATGAAAATCTTATTATAGCCTGAGTATCCATCTAAGAAGCAATATTATGAATGGCCAACTACCTTTTCTATCATCTAGTCTATAAATGAAAGAGGAAAGTGATCTTTCTTAGTCACTAAGTTAAGTTTGTGATAATTTATACATACTCTCCATCCTTTGACTATTCTTGTTGAAATTACTTATCCACTATCACTCTCTATCACCATCATTCCTCCCTTTTTAGTTACGCATTACATTGGGCTCACCCATTCACTATTGGAGATGGGATAAGGTAGTTGGCCACCTCTTTCATGTTAAGATTTAATCTTTGCTGACGCTCCTTTACTATTCTACATCCATCCTCTAAGTTTATTCAATGCATGCAGACATTGGGGCTTACTCCTCAATTGTTAGCAATCTACCATCCGATGGCCTTCATCTGCTTCTTAATAACTTCCACTACCTTACTTTCTTGTTTTTCATTTAATTGGTTAGAAATTATTATTGGTAGCATTTGACCTCCACCAAGAGAGGTATACCTAAGGTGTGCAGATAAAGGTTTAAGCTCTAATGTTGGAGGTTTCTCTGAAGATGGTGGTGTGGGTGCTTCAGTCCGAACTAATTTGTCTTGCTACACCTGAGCATCTGCCTCTTCCATCTTTGATCTTCACTGACAATCTCTGCTTCTAAAGACTGCACTTCTATTATGCAACTCTCAATGAGTTCTCGTAAATTTTATTCCATAATTTTGACTTTCATGCAAGCACTGCTCATTGTTGGGTTCTTAAGGCCTTATTCATATTGAATTTAACATGATCTTTGTAGCACCAAACTCTTGTAGGACACGTACCCGACATCTAGAGTGATGTCCGAGAACATACCTCGTAAGGGTGTCATGCTAGCACAGTCAGTCAGAAAAATCTCGTTATAAATTTTTTAAAAAAAAACATATGTGCGAAAATCAATAATCAATTGGGCCCACTTTATTCAAAAACTTTTTCAATCACAAGGTTTACAATCATTTCACAAATCATCCGAATTTCACTTGTCACTAAGGCCCATTATGTATGTAAAACACTTAAATTTATAATTGTTATTACATCACAAAATCATTTGCAAACATTTCCCATTTGGAAAGTTATTACAAACGGAATGTTAAAATACACATTGTACAGAAATCACGGAATGTACAAAATGATTAAAAAAATAAGAAAGTACAATTGTAGACGTGAACTGTTCCCAACCTCTATCTCTTATTCAAATGCATTGTCTGTACTCCCGTTATCCTAATAGGGTAACTCTTTTGAGCCAAAAAAAATATTGCAAATTTTTGATGAGTTTTACGAACTCAGATGAGGTAACCATCATCGATGATCACTCAATTCTTACATCACATAACATATAATTCACATCTTTCCATATACATCAGTGTCACATAATTCCCATCACTACATTAATTCATCATGTAGCATCAATGATCACTTTATTCATTTATTTCACATTTCACAATTTAACCATTTAAACAGTGCGTTTCAATCATTTAAACTTACATATCAAATATAAATGCAATACACGTGAAACTCACTTTTATTTATTATTGTCGTTGTGACTGAGTGCCTCTTTTACTAGCCCATATCCCTTAGTGGATACCGAGCTGTATCAAATAATGTCCCATATCTCTTAGTGAATACTGGGTACATTCACAATTGAACCGAGGCTCTAATCACTTTCTAAGCTTTAAGCTCTTTTCACAATCTGAGCTTTAAGCTCTTTTGCGGTGGCTACTCCGGTCACAACTTTCTTTATGTTTCATGCATTCATATAATAGAATACATCACGTTCACATAATTTTAGTCTATCACATGCTTTCGGATTCATATTCAATTTCATATTCATCATCAGACCATGGTCCAGCATTCAACATAAATGTTGAGAAACACTTTTTTAATCATATGCATATTCACATTTTTCTTTGAAACTTGGTCTAGCATTCAACAATAAAATTGAGAAAACACATTTATTTCATCATATTCACATTCAAAGAGCACTTCAAATATCACATTCATTTATCAGAATCATCAGACCTTCAATGTCCAAAATCAACACAATCAACTCACATTTATAAGATAATTTAAAACAAAATCAAAACAAACAAATAATTGAGTGAGACCGTTTAGGTTACTCACAATACGCTCCAAATTAGCTTCCATGATCTGGAAGCATCTGGATACGGATATTCTATCCTGTGTATCAACATCATATAATACACATTTACACACATTATTAATTGCACAATCATATAAACACCCAATCACATATATATGTATATTTGTTGTGTATAATGCATGCTCAATGACAATCCCAAGTATCTTTCCATTATTCTCGTCACATAATCATTCATATTTCCAAACTCATATAAGTATCATTTATATTTATGGTTTATACCTTAATAAAACCATATAAATTGAAATTCATAACTCATTTCATCAAATTCGGATTTTTCCTATAACAACTTTCAGGTCAACTTTCCAAGTTCTTTTTGACTAAGAAAATGAAGTCATTTGAGGATACTTTCTTCTAGAAAATTGTTCCTCATTGTCTTAATTTTTTGTTGATTCAAAAATTATTCAATTAGATTCAGTATTACAAAAGTTATACTCCAAATAATTTGGACTATTCTTTAAATTGAAATAGTATCCTGAACTCAACTTCAATCCAGAAAATTGAAATCCATAGAGATAGAATTAAAATTAGATTTCTTCATACAAATTGTAGCCCTATGTCTCTAGTTTACTCTAAATAAAGAATCATTCCATTCAGATAACTATAGAACAAGATATCATCATAAAACCAAAGTATGTTCATTCAAAAAAAATCATCCTTTAAAACCAGCAGAGTCGCGATCGCGACTTCCTTGGTCAATCAGCAGTGTCGCGATCGTGACCTGCGACTGTTTTTTCTTCTTGTTCTTCCAAACTATTGCACTTATTCTTGTTCTCTTCTTCATTCAATTAAACTAACATCTCTAACATATAACAACCTCGTTTTTGACTTCCATATGGCTCATCATACTCATAAACAAATCAAAACTTAAGATTAAAATACAAACATCTAAAACAAAAAACTCATGCATGTACTCTGCACATTTTCTACAATTTTTTTCTATTCTTTCAATTTCTGTATTTTCTCCTTCTATAATTTTTTTTCTCATAACTTACATCATCTTGAACCTATCCTTTTAACTCAAAACTCATTTCACAGCCGTTACGAATTTAAACTGAGTTTGGTCAGACGAAGCAAAAATCACAGGCGTGATTTTCATCTCTCATGCCAGTGAGAAGTGAAGAAAACAATCACGGGTATGACTCTTACGTCTCACGCCTATGAGAAGATATGTATGGTTTACAGACATAGTGAATAATAAGCAGTGAAACAGAGCATATATGGCACTTGTTCTTCATGAATTTTTGCACCCATCTTATACAGATTTTCCATGATCTTTCAACTCCAAAAATCATTTAAACACCATCTCAAAACACCTTAATCTTCCAAACACTCAAATACAAATATATCAACTCACCCTACGTCCACAGTAAACATGAAAATGTCCATTTTTACAAAATCCTATAATAACAAATAAATCACCAAATTTATCTCATAAATCAACAACTCTAAAGGATTAACAAGATACTTATTTGATAAAACTTCCAATATCTTCGACAATCTCAAGAAACCCTAACTTTCATACATCTTATGTACCCCATTTGAAGGTGGTTTAGGTTAGGCTTTTCTTGAGGCAAAAGAAATAGATAACAAGTAGGAGTAGAAAAGGTGAAGAAAAGTAAAGTGTAACTTTGGTGAGGGTTCAGTAAGTCAAGATCTGAAAAAGAAGAAGAAGAAGAACCTTCAAGAAGAAAGCCACGAGAAGATATTTTTAAGACAACACAAAACAGTGTCTTTGTCTTTCAAAGCTGAAAGAAAACATGGGCTTAAAACTTGGAAACTTGTCCAATTTCTAATGCTTTAACTAATTCAATCTTCTCTAATTTTTTTCTCTAATTGTCTCCAAATTGAAAATGACATTTTCTCACAAATTCCAAAGTCATCATAAAAATTCTTCATTATCATCTAACACTTATTTCTATTTCTATTTATCATTGTACTTGTCAAGTGGCATTTTTCCTAGTCCAAAAATATCCAACAATTTCGGAAACTTTTCCTAAAATTCCTCAAAAAATTTTAATCCATAATTACACTCTCCAAATCAGTTTTCAATGCAAGTAAACCACAATTCTCAATAAAATCACATGTCACATTTATAGATTAATTATACCCGGAATATGTTAATGAATGCATGCACAATTATTTTGATGTGCAAAATTCAAATTTACATGTGTGTATACTAACAATATGCATAAGCATGAAATGCATTTTTCTAATCTCTCAATGTTATTTCTCAATTACATAAATCTATGGTTCTAACCCGTAGTATGGAAACGGGATGTTACAATCTTTGCCTATACGAAGTGTCAATTTCCCTTCGTGAACGCCAATTATGGCTTTCCCTATGTTCATAAAGGGTCGTCCTAAAATCAGTGGGCAGCTCTTACTTCTTCAAAGTCCATAACCACAAAATCTACTAGAATAATTAACTTATCCACTTACATCAACATGTATTCCACTATTCCAAATGACCTTTTCATGGATTGATCAGCTAATTGAATTAACATTGATGTTGGTTTGACTTCTCCCAATCCCAACTTCCTAAATTTCAACAACGGCATAAGGTTGTTGGTTGCTCCCAAATCACACAAACACTTTGTAAATTCAAATTCACCAACCACACAGGGTATTGTGAAACTCCTGGGTCTTTCAATTTAGAAGGCATTTGAATGGTGACTATTATGCTGCAAACAACAGTTAAAGCTGCTGTCTGAGTACCTTTCCAAGTGCGCTTCTTTGATAGTATATCCTTTAGAAATTTTGCATATTTAGGCATATGTTCTAATGCCTCAACACAGGAAAGATTAATCTGCAACATCCTTAACTTCTCCATGAACTTTGTAAATTGTTCATCCAACTTCTTCTTTTGTAGTTGTCGAGGAAAAGGATCTTTGGGTTGATACTATGGAGGTGCAACATAAAGAGGGTATTCGCTCATGTCCACTTCTTTCTCCTTTTCTTGATTTTTCTCAGTTAGCTAGATGGTCTCCTCCACTACCTTTGTGGTGGTTCAAGTTCCTTCCCACTTCGAAGTGTAACAGCTTTTATTTGCTCCATTGATTTTTTTCCTAAAATGCTAGGAGTATTTCCTAAATTTCACATAGAGAAAGCATTGAACAATTGATTCACTTGGGCTTCTAAACTATGAATTGAGGAAGTATGGTTCTTAGTGACTTGCTCAAATTTCTCTTCCAGCTTCTTTTTTTCATTGTCTAAAGTTCCAAGCCTATCTTAAATTCTATCCAACTTCGATTCCATCGAGCTTTCTTCATCTTGCTACAAGCCCGATTGCCCTTGAGGCCTAAACTGCCTGCCAATGTTATTCGACCAGGAGAAGCTCGAGTGATTCTTCCATCCGAGGTTGTAGGTGATGGAGTAGGGGTTGTTGCTACCCCCTCCTCGTCCAAATTATGCCCTCATATAGTTTACCTGCTCCTAATTATCTTCTTTCAAAAATAACACTCCACAATGTCATGGTCTAATTTCCCACAAAGCTCACACTTCAACTGTGCGGCCTTTACCTAAGTTGAGGATGATGCCTTCATGTTGTTTCATTATCACATCAAATTGTCGATCTTCGCTTGCATCTCCATAATCTGATCGACCGTAACAATTCCCTTCTGCTCTTTAAAAGTAACAGGTTGCCTTCCTCTCTTAGTCGTCCATAAGCAACTGTTACTTGCCATTTCCTCAATCAACTCCTCCACTTCATCCACAGTCTTCCATATCAAAGATCCTCCTGACGCTGCATCAATTGTGCCTTTCGTTGGTGGGTTCACTCCATTGTAAAATGTCTTCAGAAGGAACTCCGTAAGTAAATTATAGTGTGAACACGTCCTTTGTAGGTCCTTATACATTTCCCATGATTCATAGATGGAATACCCGTCACCTTGTTGGAAATTTGTGATTTCCTTTATAATCTTTCTTGTCTTCTTCAACAGGAACTACTTATCCAACAATGCACTCACCAACTGGTCCTAGGTCGTGATGTTAGCTTGGTTCAGTGAATGATACCAAGCCTTCGTTCTATCTCTACGTGTAAAGGGAAACAGCCCAATTCTAGCCGCATCCTCTGACATCTAATGATACCAAAAAGTATCCTAGATCTCGAGGAAGTTTACGACGTGCGCATTAGGATCCTCGCTAGAACGAGGCCGCTTAAACTGGCAGCCTAGCCACTCCTTAGTTTGATGGGTTGAACCTTGGCCTTATAAAGTCCATCAAGGTCTTATATTGTTGTCTTTGGTTAGCTTCTTGATCTATGTTTCTTTGAAACTCCTCGGCCATTGATGAGTTTTCTAACTTTTCTTCTTCTTCTCGCCGAGCTTTCCTAAGGGTTCGTTCGGATCATGTGACATCTAAGTTTACATTTTTAGCTGCACGACTCGAACCTCAGGTGACTCTTGTGTTCATGCAAGAGCTTGAATCCTAAAATGAACGAAAAAAAGAAAACTAAAAATATTCAAACTAATCTAACGCCTTAAACTATAGAACTAAACTATTACCTTTTTGGCAATGGCTCCAAAAACTTGATCGACGGTTTACGTGTGCTAAGTTTTACTATTTTAACCTCGATAATACTGCAAGCACATGGGTCATTCGCGTAGTACCTAAGGTATCGATCCGACGAGGAGGGGTAATCTAATCCTAAAAATCTAAGGCGGCACTAAGTAACATTAATCTAAAATAAACAATTAATGCAGAAAATTAATAAATCAAACAATCAATTATGAGAATTAAATTTTGGAAATAATAAACAATAGAAAATCACACATCCCAATCCAAAATCAACGTAGGAACTACCAATTGAGAGAAAGGGGGTTTTAATTCGAAATTAATGACAATCTAACCAATTATGCAATTATTGAGTTGCCAGGTCTAAACGGTCCTAGGGTGGATTACTCTTTCTCGAGTTATAATCTTTAAATCCTAATTAATAATCCCTACTTTAAATTATGAAATTGTGATCTCTCGATTCATAATTGACCCAAAACCGAAATTAGTTCTAAAGTTGTCTATTAACCTACCAAGAACCTATGCTCAATCTCTCGTTACATGATTACACCGGTTTGATCCTATTCTAATCTATCAATTCACCTAACTCTCGTTAGCCCAAATTGATTATATTCACTCGGCTCACCCTCTCAGTTTGTTTACGAATTATTACAAGCAGATATTGAATCAAAAAAATAAATCAATTAAAACACAATGAATCAAATTGTATAAATCTCAAGAATAAAAAACATGAATGTGAGTTTAAACAAAATTAACATTCACAACACTATCCTCAATAAGTATCCCAATTTCATACATCAATAAAATTGAAATAAAAATAAAAAATACTATCGGGATGGACTCGTGGTAGCAGCAACTGCAGGAAACCACCTATTCCAAGAAGTACTTCACGTCTTCCTTCGTCTCCGTATCTCTCTTCCTTTGTCTCCTTCCTTAAATCTCTTAATAGCTCACTAGGATTTTTTGAATTTTATTGAAGTGAGTGCTCTATCCAATTGTTTCTGCATCTGTCTTGTAATGTTCCCTTTATATTTTGGAAGGCCTAGGTTTAATCCAGGTCGAAACATTCCAAAAAATCAAGCGAAACTTGAGTTTCTATATTAGCCCGATGTAGGCCACAATTATGGTCCTACCTGCCACAATTGTGGCCTATTGTGCCACAATTGTGGTCCATGTTTTTGGCTCGAAACTCTTCAAACCTTCTCCATTCTTTGCCATTTACCCTGAAACACTAACAAACCCATCAAGGTACCTCAAAAATATAACATTTAAGCTCAAAGACTCATACTAACCCATAAAAACAATTAAACATATAAACTAACAGAAATAAAACCTAAATACAAACTAAACACTCAACTTAACATCAAATACTTAACAAATTAAACCCTAAAACACAATGCAATTCACAACTATCACCCCACCCAAGAAAGAGATCCAAATCCTAGTAGCTCTGCTAAATGGTGAGTCAACATAGATTCCACATCTTAGAACCAAACCAATTTTAAAGCAGCTTTATGATAATGGAACCAACCAGAAAAAAGCATTCAGGCTGCAAAGACCAATGCATCAATTGCAGTATAATACAGTTGTAATTCATTAGTTATTCCAGACGCTCTCCAAATCTTTTAAAAAAACTAGAGGTTATTTGTATTCCTCGGAAACCCTCGCCCATATCACCATTCAAGATTTCTTTGTATTCCTCGGAAACCCCCGCCTACATCACCGTTCAAGATTTCTTGGCTGACTATTGGCCAAACCACTTGGGCGCTAGGTCCAATATGAATAAGATCACTTAGCCATGCTTCATAATTGGAAAAACAAGCACTATGGAAATACATCCCACTCAGCCAAAGAAAAATGATGGAAAGTTGGCCAAAATGAGCGCTAAATACTTTTCGAGAAATATCCTCCAAATCACTGGTATGGCTATCGAAATGGTGAGCATCGACATGTAGGTTCCAGATCCAACTGGTAGTATCAGGTCCTTTAGCTATTGTTCTTAAAAAATGCTCAGGTCTAGCCCATTCCTCGAAAGAAGTTTTGATAAGATCCTTATCTACCAAAATTTTGACTTCTAGTTCTAGTGAACGAATAATCATTGAGTCCTCCTCCTTTCGGATAACATATGCGAAAAGACCCACCAACAATTAAGTAATTAATGAATCTATGAGAAATGTTTTGAATTCGTTTCTTTCTCTTCTATCTAGTTTCTTTAGTTATTCACTAGAGCAATTATGATTTGGAAGTCGATCTAGGGCAAGTGTTCAGATCTATTATGACATAGTTATGGGGCACTCAACTAACCTTTTCGGACTTCGAATTGATGTAAAAATCTTTTTTTTTCTTTACAACCTAATGTATGGCTATCTTAATTCAAAGTTCCTAGATAGGGTTCCTTTTTGTTTTACTTTTACATAGAACATATTACTCTTACTTTTTACTCTATTCCAAATCTCTGGTCCAAATCAGGTGAGAAGTCATCTATTAGTTATTGCTACGGGATTTCCCAGTATTTTATCTATATTTAAGCATTCAAAGGGTATCTTTTATTTTTTAATAAATTAAGATTTAATAACATAAAGGCAAAAAAGAAACTATAGAAAATAATTATTCTCTACTGTCTATATCCCTGTTGTTTATCCTATGACATACCAGATGAAGAAAGCAATTTTAGAAGGAATATAAGGAAATTCATGAAATTCTTTGATTGGTTTTTCCCAAAGAAATAATTTGTTTTATTTTACTAATGGGGATAACAACCAATTAATCCTATTATAACAAAATAGAAGAATAATAAAAATAAAAAATAGAACAAATGGGAAAAACAAATACTAAATAAAAATTAAAAGAGAGTCTTCTTTATCTTATTCAAAACGCTTTATGATCTTTAACCAACTCTGCACTTCAATATAATTTTCAAGAGTAAGCGCTAAAGCCTGTTTCCAATATTCAGCAGCTTGATCGAAGCAATCCTCCACAAGTTCAAAGTCACCCTACCGAATGGCCTGTTCTCCTTGGTCAAAATAGGAATATACGAGTAATTTCCTTTCCTTAGAACCGTACTTGAGGGTTTCCTACCTCATACGGCTCCACAATTAATTGCACGATTTTTCTAGAATTAACCAATAGAGGCTAATTACATGAGTTTCAAACTTGAATTTTGATTTGATTAGTAATCAATTTTATCTTTTCTCTCACCTTTAAAAGAATAAAACAAACGTAGGCAGTTTATTATTGTTAGAATTTTCTAAAAGGTAACTATCTCAGTTTTATATATCATCTAGAAATTTATATAGAATAGATATAGAATCTATAAAAAAGACCTTTCTTCATAAGAAAGAAAAGACTTACTATCTTTAGGATCTGATGCTACATTGCTGCTTAATAATTTAGGGGATCGACTCTCTTACAAATGGCGATTCCTAACTTTTATCTCATATTATGACATTTTCTCTCATATTATGGCATAAGTAAGTAGTTTTTATTGTATCAGTCAAAAATCTCACTAATGGATCTTTACGGGGCTTCCTCTATCAATCAACTAGATTCTTTATCCATAGACTCAAATATCTAGGCATATTTCTTCATATTTCGACTTCTATGAAGTTTTTTTCTTTACTACAGCTAATAAATTTTGTTTTTTTTTGGACGATGCATATGTAGAAAGCCTATTGTTTTTTACTATTCAATTTTTCTCTTTCTTTCTCTTTTCTTTCTATAGTGGAGATGGTCACATGTAATGACAGATCATGTCCATATTATTAAAAGCTTGTGGTAAGAAGGGGTTTCATTCTAGTGCCCGAAAATAATATTCCAAAGCTTTTGTGTGTTCTCCATTACTTGTGTGAATAAGGCCTATATTATATAGTATATGACTTCGATCATAGAGATCGATTTCTAGTCGCATAGCTTTATAATAATTCTATAAAGCTTCTGCATAATTTCCTTTGGATTAAGCAGACATCCGTTATGGTAGTCATTCGATTCAAAGAATCTTCGTTCCAGAACCGTATGTGAGATTTTCATCTCATCCGGCTTCTCCTCCTTTATGTACATAATGAGAATAATACATAGAATCAAAAAGGAATTCAATATTCTCATTATGAACTGAACAGGTCTAGTGTTTTTATAAGAAATCTCTAACCAACCTTCCTGCAAAAGATCTTTTCTTAACATCAAGCATGTTGGTATTAGATAAAAATGTTAACTTAACTCCAACAATTTCTTTATCCTCAACCTTCTTCACTTTCTAGGAATTAGTCACTTCAATAGTCTTCGATGGTTATACGAGTATCCAAAGTACGAAGAAGATGGATGCTTGTGGTCCCAACCACTCTTCTTAGTTCTGATCCCAATAAGGAAAAGGGATAATTTATAACAAATTTTTCATGTGTTGTTGACTCCTAGGCATAGTGCTTCTTCCTCTATGCCTCCTATTGGTAGGATTGGAGTAAGATTAACCTACAATACATAACCTATACCCTAACCATAGGCATAACACCTTTCGCTCGATGCTAGAATTGACAATTAAAGCATCTGAGGCTGCATTAATCGGGGATACACGACAGAAGGAATTGTTTTTATTCTCAAGCTTCACCTTCATCGAGTATAGAGTTATTTCAAATCCTTCTATCCCAACTACTGCGTCTTTCTTCTAAGACTTGAAGCAGGAAATAAAAAAATCAAATCACACCATCTCTGTAATAAGTAAATGCTTCTTTTTCTCCCGAAGGAATTATTTGTAATAAGATATTGGCTAGCTTTGAAAAGGTCTTATCAATAAAATTTCCAGTTATACGGGATCTAGACATAGGTATAGGTAGCAATTCATTTTATAACTTTTTTAATTACCTCCCGTGAGAAAATGAGAAAATGATTTTATAAAAAAGTAATTCTACAGTACTAAATAACATAAAAATGAACTCCACTCATAACAAAATTATCTTTATCCCTTAGTCCTGAAGGAAATGTCTTTATTTGATTAAAAGTTTCCTATTTTTTTATAATTAGAATGAATTGTATGGACTATACCTCTCTAACAATCAAATATGAATGACTAGTGATTCATTCGATTTTTAGGCCATAATCATTATGTAGGAGAGATGGCCAAGTGTTTCAAGGCATAGCATTAGAACTGCTATGTAGGCTTTTACTTACCAAGGGTTCGAATCCCTCTCTTACCGTACTTTCACCTAACCTAACTTATCAACGTTACTACCTACAATGCAATGTATCAAATCACATAACAATAGATAACTTTATTCTACCAGTTAGACCGTTACTTGTTATAGATTTTATATAAACTTCTATTCCTCATTTCTATAGTATAGAAAATACTAGAAAGAATTGATAAGGAATAAAAATATCCCTGTCATTTTATGATATAGGAATGGGGAAAAATACCCCAATTAATCTCTTACTTTAGGTCTCTTTACTTAGGTGACAGGCGGAAAAATTGTCCAAGCCCTTCCCTCATTCTTTTAGGTTTAAGTCTGACGAGAATAATATTCTACGACTAGCAATTCATTTATTTTCAAACCGACCCCTTTATTGTCTAGTATTTGATTGACAAATCCCTTATATTGGATTGGATGAAGAGTCAAATGTTTTGGTACTTCCTCCTGGGGAAATGAATCAAGAGAATTTTGGGTCATAGCTCTAGAATTTTGTTCTTCCCTTGCTATAATAATATTTTAGGGTTTGCAGTGATTACTCGATATATCTACTGTACAACCATTAACTAAAATATGTCTGTCATTGACTAATTGGTGGGCTCAAGGAATAATTGACACCATACCCAATCGAAAAGTATGTTATCCAAATGCATTTCAAGTAATTTTAGTAAAACCTGACCTATTGATCCTTTGGCCCTTACAGCAATATGAATGTGTTTAAGTAATTGTCATTTTGTAAGACCATAATGAAAATAAAATTTTTGTTTTTCTTCTAAACGAATACGATATTTGTTGGGTTAGCCATGGTTGCATGCATTACTGCCATATCAATAGAAGACATAAGTCCTAACATTTTGGTTGAGGGATTTGTCCTTTGGTCTCATCAATACTTGGATGATCTTGATTATGCATATCACATTATACATTTAGATTATGGATAACTCAATTAAATTGAGCCTATGTCGATAACTACGCTTAAATTGCATCTAATGCATGTAGCACACAAAGGAGGTTTAAATTTAGGTTGTGACTTAACTATGCATCTAAAGTTCATGATTCGATTCAACTCTTGAACCTAATGGGGTACTAGTGTTAGTCTTGGCTACTCCGAATTATGAATTTAATTCGATTAGGAACCCTAAAATTCAATGATTTTGATGTCCAGATTAAACACTTTAATCCTAGTTTATATGCCTTATCTAGTCACATTAGAAATGCTATGCTCTACTTGGATTAATTCTAAATTAATCCCTAGGGTTTCCAAAATTCCTGTACACCAATTAGTCCTCTATAATATCCTAGATCATCAAAAATTTATCTAAACAATTTTTGCACTAGCAAAAGTTATCATGACGTCCAAAATCGTAAAGATAAATAAGTTAACCTACTAGACACTAAAGAGACTGATTGGATGTTCGGAAAACTTTTAAAACCCTAATTTTAAGCACATGCATTAAGAATGTTATTTTCATCAAAATAATACATTTCTTATCACATAAGAACCTTATTTAGGTCTCATAACTGAAATACATACATTATAAGTCATTAAGTAAGTCAACTATAACTTTCAAAAAGTTGACCAATGTTGACTTTGACTTTATTTATTAATTGAATCAAATTCAATTAATTCTGGAAAAATTCCACAGTCTTATACACATTCTAAGGGTATCTAATAATAAATTCTAGAAACTAATTCCTAGGATTTATTTATTAAAAATTGGAATAAGCCAACACATCATATGTGTATGACACTTGTCACATGACTTCTAACACTAGACAAACATTACATCATGCATGCATAAGATAACCACTTTAACAACAAGTTTCATATATCTCATACAGGTGCCAACATCTCATCTTGTATGTGCATGCATAAAATTTATAACAACAATTTTTAAAAATAATTAATATGAATTTTTCATGCATGCATGTTCATCCCATTTCTAGAATTTCCAGAACTTCATACATGCATCAAGCTGAAACTAAATTCGTAATAAAATAGCAAATGATAATCAATTATTTTATTTTTTGCAGAAACATAAAAAATCTTATAAACATTTCAGTGAAAGAAAAATCAAAAAAATTTCTAGAATTAATACAAAATTTTCAAAGTCAGCATATGCAATCAGTTTTTTATAAAATCCCAGGAATCAACATATGAATAGTCTGGATATAAATTCGAAATAAAATAGTAAATGACATTCAATTGCAATATCCTTTAACATAAACATAATATAACATCGTATAAACATTTTTTAGGAAGAAAAATAGAAAAAAAATCTAGAATTTACACGAATTTTTCCAAAACAACATGCAAGTGAGTCACAACCCAGCAAATACTTTGCACATGTTCAATACATCATCTATTACATGCACAAACAAGCTCTGATACCACTGTTAGGTTAGGCAGGTTGCATGTATCACATGCATGCAGATGTAGTGGAAGTATCGGAATCAAGATTCTGACACCATGACAACCCAGAAACCACATAATCTCACATGCATGCAAGGATATGTAAAGAACATGAAATGAAAAAACTTTTTACCTTGTATATCTCCTCCTTTCTTGTTTCTTCTCCTTGTTTGGGTTGTTGCAAACACCAAACCCTTCCTTGATCACCTAAGAACACATAAATAAGGAAGATGAAACAATGTGTAATGGTTTTAGAACACCAAACTTGATGAATTCAAGTAGATGTTCCATATGATAGAAGATAGATCTAGGTTATCTTGCATGCATGCTGATTTATACAACATTTGCATAAATTACATGAAGATAACTCAAGAACTCTTCTCACTCTCCCTAGAACACTTCTAAAACCCTTTCTCTATCACTCAAGTGTGTAAGAAGTGAAATTTGCTCATATACATAAGTGAAGAACTCACTTATATATCATTTCAGGGCCTCTGTCACGACCGTGGCCTTGCTGGCCACGACCTTGGCATTTCTCGCCTTAGGCCACGATCATGGCCTTATGATACACGATCATGGCCTTCTTAAAATAGGCCATACACACTTGTTTTTCATCTAATCTTTTATGCATGTGACCCTTAGGTTCCTAGCTATTTTAGGCACTTGAATTAACTCTTAATTCAAACACATCTTGATGCTTATTTGCTGGAATATAAGTGGATTAACACACAAACTCTTTGATAGTTAATTATCCAACTTATGAACCTTTCTATAGACAATTACCGTGCAATTCGTCCGTTCTCCATACTATACCCCACTTGGTTCGGAGTATGGGATATGTTTCAACTCCCACTAGACTGACTACGTCACATCTAGTCCAAGTGATGTTAGTTCTTGTTCTGGGATCTCATTACTCATATGTGTCATTGAAGACCCTCTTCATGATAAATACCTACTCTGGCCAGTGACTCCCTAGTAATGACCCCAATAAGAGGCCATGGGTATCATCTCCTTCTTTCAGGTGTGGTGAATCCTTTATTGGCTACCTAATTACCTTCGAACATAAATAGCTGTATCCAATCAACACCCTAAGAGCGACCTCGTCTTGAGGTAACAAGGAATGGTGTCAAAGAACAGGATTTACGTCCAAGATATCCTTGAATACCTTAAGTCTAATGATATTTGCACCATTGCTATGATGAGATTAATCATTGACATTCGATAGATCATCTATATGATAATCTCATAACGGGTCATCCGATATACTTACTACTCTTAGTAAGCATCCACATGTTATGTCTAAACATCTCATGCTTACAGTTTATGAGATCCACTACTTGATCAAATCAAGGAGTATAATATATGCTAGTCTTTTCGGATTAATACTGTCCTGTCTTATTAATCCTATGACTAGGGATTATTTAGATACTAACATAATTGCACATGATAGGAATCTCATTATC
>JAOQMS010083977.1:0-20790 GCA_027563885.1 Erythroxylum longipes | reverse complement strand
AGTTAGAAGTGATAGACTAAGCAAAAGAGATGAATTAGGATGAAATTGATGATGAAGTGTGCTGGAAATGTGTTAGAAGTAGTGTTTCTACAGAACATGCATCTGTATTTAGGACATATATTGATCTACGGATATCCACATAGGATGATTGTTGATTTGTATTAAACTAGAGACAAATGGCTACAATTTTCATGAAGAAATCAAGTTTGAATTCTTTCTCTAGAAGTTTTGAAAATTGTCTTGAAGTTAAGTTTTGGATTATGTCTCTATTTCTGAACAGTATGTAGTGAATTATGTAAAACTTTCAGAATACTGAGCCAAATTGTATGAAGTTAGGTTCTTTAGAAACTTAAGACATATATTAACAATTGTTTAGAAGAAGAATTTGCCTAAAAACCTCATTTTTTAGGCTAAAAATGGAAGTGAAGTTTAGATAAAAATAAAAGAAAGAAGAAGGAGTGCGGTGGTTCTAAAGCAGGTCGCGATCGCGATGCTGGGCGTCGTGACTGAGGGTTTGTTATGCGGGTGATTTGTTTTGAACATGTGTTGGTATTTTGTTGATATCTTGAGCTGTAGATGTCCAAATGAGGTGATTATTGATTCAGATTAAACTAAAGATATAATTCTACAACTTTGTTGAAGAAGTATAAATTTAGTTTTGTCTATAAGACTTTTAAAATCTAGTGCGAAATTGAGTCTTGATTGAGGTGGGAGTACTACCCGAGACAGAAATTTTGTCGTGATGTTATCATAAAAACTGATGGATATATGCTGAACCAGACAAAGGTATCTTCATAAAATTTGTATTCCATTCTCTTATCTTTCAATGGGTATTAATTTTGTAATTTTTAGATATCTGAATCAAAAGTTATGAGTTGTACAATTTGAGGGTATGATCATGAACTAGCCAAAAGTTCAATTGTACATAGTCTGTGGTATTGTGAGCATAAATCGGATACAAAACCAAATTTAATGATCTTGGTTTCATTAGAAACTGAAGAGATAGATGAAGAATTTTCTAGAAGAAAGTACCCTTAAATTACTTCATTTTCATTATTATATTGATCATGGAAAGGTGACCCGAAAGTGTGTCTTAGGAATAATCTGAATTGAAGAAATGACTTATGAATTTTGATTTTTATGGTGTTATTGAGGTATAAACCATAAGTATAAATGATACTTATGTGAGTTTAGAAATATGTATGATTATGTGATGAGAATAATGGAAAGATACCTGGGATTTTCACGAACATGCGTTCTACATATTTCATATACATACATGTGCATAAATGAATACTTATAATTGTGCTAGAGTGTGATGTGTGTATACTGCTTGTTTTAGAGGAGCAATTGGAATGTTAACATCTAGACATTGCCAGAACTTTGAGGCAATAACTTTAGAAGGTAGCGGTGAGTAACCTAGACGGTCTCACTCCATTATTGTTGTGTTAAATTCTGTTTTGACTTATCCTATGAATGTGTGATGTTGTGTACTAAATTCTAGACATGAAGGTCCGATGATAATGAAGTATGGATGAGATATTGAAGTGCTACTTGTATGTGAATAGGAAGAACTAATTGTTTCTTGAATTGATTGATTGATTTTGAGATGCATTCCATACATGAATGCATGATCAGATAACGAGAGTTATGGACTTAGTAGCCACAAAAATGAGCTCAAAGCTGTGAATGTGATTAAGAGCCAAAGGCTTACTATGTAAAATGAGTCCTGTATCTCCAACGGATAAGGGACAGTATAAATGAGCCCAGTATTCACAATAGATATGGGATAGTTTAGGCACTCGGTCACAACAACGTAATAATTGGAAAAGAGTCACATTTGCATTCCATATAATTTTTATTAAGTATGTTTGATTGATGGAAATGCAATTGTCTTACTCTTAAATGAAACTGTGATATGTGATATTATATGAAAAAAATGCAATGATGTGAATTATCTATTATGTGAAATGATATGTTGCATGAATTGAGTGAATCATCGATGATGGTTACCTCATCTGAGTTCGCAAAACTCAACCAAAATTTGCACGTTAACATTTCAGGACTGAGAGAGGATTCTAGCTACTGAGAGACTGTACAAGAAGCTTAATTCTTATACTTTTGTGAAGAAGATATGGCTCAAAGATCGGTCAGCTGGACTGAAGGATTTAGTTAGATTTTTTGTATTTCCTCTTTCATGTAGTATATTTTGTATTAGGATATGATGATGTAAATCTACAGATTTTTGAAAGCTACAATATACGAACATTTAGATTTATGAAATGAAAAAAGGAGATTTGTTTTTAAAATTTGGTGACTTTCTTGTATGATAGTAGATGCCATGATTAAGTGGGATAAATTGCTATGTTATAAAGTGAAAGTGTGATAGTTAACACGCTGTTGTTATAGGGTATGTACTAGAATGTCATAAGGATGTTCCGGTATGTACCTTATAGTAGTGGGGTATTACATATAGAATAACGTAAACAATTTTTAAAGAGAGAAAGGACATCAATACACAATGACAATATACTTAAATGTGATCCTCGACATCGATTTCAGCTTTAAACCATAATAGGAAAGCTTAGCCCTCCATAGGTCTTGAAATTGTAAGTGCTCTACCCCTTCACAAAATCCCAAAATGATTCTCCCTTTATTTACCGTCAAAATGTTCTATTTATATGAAAAATTAGGTTTCTGGGCGTATACACAGTTTGGTACATGGTCATCTATGGAAACATATAAGTTGGAAAATTTTGAAAATCGTGAAGATACGTAGTTGGATACACAACTATGTATCCAAATGTGTCTTCCAGTTGCATACATAAACGTATAAGTATACAAACAACCATGTATCTCCCAGGTTTTACTGAATCGTTCTTCTTCTTGTGATTTCTTGTCCAATCCTTACCCTAATCCACCTCCTTCTTGTTTCATAAGGGTAATTGAGTTTGAACATCAAAATGTTGGCTCAATGAATGTGCGTTTAATTCATTTTAGCTTTTATGCTTCCAAATTGTACCTAAAATCAAATATGAACTAAAATAAGTATCTTAAGCATTTCAAAAAAATAATCACTAAGTGTTAATAAGTGAATGTATAAACAATTAAGCACATATCAATAATACAAAGTTGAGGTCTTTGATGATATAGAAAGTGTATCCATCTCATCCACATAGATTTTAAGTAAGTGAATAACTCCTAAATCTTTTGGCTAGTGATACCTTGCTTGTTAACCTAATAGAATTAATACTAAAAGCTCCTTCTTTCTTTGATGATTTATTAAGGAAATACTGTGTAAGTAGTTTTTCATTAGGCTTTTAATTTCCTTAATTAAATTTGAAGGCAAGAACAAATGACATCACTAATATGTATGGGTATTATTAAGGATAGCTAGAATAAGTTGAAGCTCTCTTTATAAGAGGGATATTTATTGGACCAATGACCAATTACTCTTTAAATGGAGTTTAAATGGGCTTAACAATCTTGATAGTTATGTATTTTATTAGAGATGAGGATCCTTATATATTTAAGTAAGAGTTCATATCCTTAGGTCAACAATTTTTCAGAGAGCATTATTTAGGTGCTTAGAATAAGCAATTTTTTTATTGATGTAAAGCCCAGAGTAGCTATTAAAGAGATTTAATGACTTCATTAGAGTGTTTAAAATTATTTCATCGGTATTAAAGATCAATAATAGATCATCTACAAAGGAGATATTAAGCAATCCCAACTTCTTGCATTTGTAATGGAATTTGAATTCATTCCCTGACTCTATCTTGTATGCAACTAATCTAGTGAGGACTTCAATGCAAATTATGAATAAATAAGGTGAAATGGAGTCATCTTGCCTTACACCTCTAGTTCCTTTGAAGAATTTCATAACTTCTATATTAATCAATATTGCATATAAGGGGGAGTATACATAAACCTTGATCCACTCAATAAAGTGATAAGGATAATTAAAAGCAATTGTAGAGTCAATAATGAATCCTTAATTTACTAAATCAAAAGCTTTATTGAATTTAATCTTTAAGGAATAACTCTTAGAGTTCCTTTTACTCTTGTAACTCCTGAATAATTCTTGAGCTAATAAAAGATTATCTTCAATGCTTGTCCTATCCATGATTAATCTTTAATATAGATTAATAAAGCTTTTTAATGCATCTCTTAGCCTTATTGTAAGAATCTTAGGTATAATCTTACAAATGGCATTACAATATGAGGTGGTACCTAAATTTACTAAAACATTTTTAGCTAGAAATGTTAAGAACTAAGCAAAAATGATTATCGTTTAACTCACTCAACATTTTGCCCTTGGAAAAGAATTCATGACAACTTTTGTGATCAATTCTCCAGTTAAGTTCCATGTCTTTTAGAAGAAGTAAGAATTTAGTCCATTTAGGTCAAGATCTTTATTAGGACTTAATGTATATAGTTTCAAAAGTTCTTCACAAGGCATCCTTTTGTGATTGAGAAACTAAATCAAAGATGAATAACTTACTTTTCTGAAGGATTGTACCATGACCATTCCTAAAGTGGTCAAATGTTGAATCTTTAAACCCGCACTGATTGTTACCCCATAATTATTATTTAAGGAGCATATTTTGTCTGTATTCTTCCTCCAAAGAATGAATTATAAAAAATTGAAAATATTTGTCCCCTTTTCATTACCTTTTTTGTTTAAGTGATGAATAATGATTAAGAAGAACATGGTCTTATGCTTAAAGAGCTTGTCATTCAAAGGACATCAAATCATTACTCTTAAAAGAGATATATAAAATATTGGTTTTGATCTAATAAAGCTGTTTCAACTTATTCCTTATAGGCATAAGCAAACTGACTAAGGCCCTATCAAGCTTCTTTGTTATCAACTAAGTCACCTCTTGTTTGTTGCTCTATGTGAAAAATGCTTTGTTAAATATTAAATTAAATAGTTTAGCAATATGCAACCAATTTTTAAGCTTATCATTTCTATTTTTATGTGATAGTTTGTCACCCTTAACTTCTTGTATAAACAAGATGTAATTAAAATCACCTAACATCAACAAAGCTAAACATAGAGAATTTTAAAATAATGATCACTGCAGAGTAAGCTTCTTTATAATCATTTGGCACTTGATCTGTGTAGGTTGTCAAATGAATGAATTGATCATATATAGACTTTTATTTTATAATCTTGCGGATCATAGGCTATAATTATTCTAGCATTGAAGAGGAATTATGATTGGATATGATTCTCCAGTCCACCGAAAGAACCAGTTAATATTTTAGACTTATTTACCTTAATTTTAATCTCTAGAAGTCTATTGAAGAAAAAATCATTAGAGTGTAGATAATGGTTAATTAACTACTCTTTCTTAGGAAAATTTATGTCCCTCAGGCTCCATGTAAAAATCAAATGAAGAAAGGGTAGGCCCTTTCTTCTTGAGTTTTCGACTAGGTTTCTTTTTTAAGACAAACCTAAAGATTCTTTAACATTAAGGCGCCATATTATACATTCTATGAGATTCTATTGATTTTTTCTAACCCAGGAGAGTCTTCTTGTGAACCTTTAACATTCAAAGTACACTTATAGGAGTTTATAGTCTCATTATCCCTTTCAGTATTGTAGTTTAGAACTCGATGATTAAACATGATAAGCACAATGCCAGTGTTGGAAGGATCTTCATTAAGAGTTATTTTGATAACATTATTCACCTATTCCTATTGATTGGATAAGTTACTAGTAATTCTTAAGGAAGGTTTTGTATGGATAGCCTTGTGCAGTACAAAGACTTACTTCGGTATAGTTCCTAGTGAAGGACTCAAGTTAGGTTTAAGAAGCTCTCTATCTTACCCTTCGTAGAATTTCCTCCTTGTTGCTTTCAACTACTTATTTTCATTTTGAGATAAGGGTTTCCATTAATAGTTTATCTTAATTTCATCCATTATAAGTTGGTCATTCTTTAAAAGCTTTATAATTTTGATTGTGTTATGGAGTTGGGAATTAATGTCAACCTCTCAAGTTTTAACAAAGCCATCTCATTTCAATATGGTAGTGTGTTCATCAGGTAAAGAAATTTTCTATAGAGCTAGCTAGGTAACTTAGGCTAGCCATGGTCCATTATTCCAATGAAAGATTGTTGAACCTAACCTACATTGGAATATACCAACTCTCCATTTTACTAAGAAAAGAGGTTTATCTTGAATGTGCTAAAGATTATACTCAGTAATCTTCTTTAAGTTATGTTCACCAACAGTCTTAAAAAAGAACAGGTGCTCTTTATTAATAGGAAGTTCATCAAGACCAAGCTTAGACAAATTATTATTTCTCGATAGAGGCACCAGCCTCCTCCATAACCCCAACTCCTTCCTCCTTGAATATATATCCACTAATTTTATCTAGCTCTATCATTGGTAGATCATTTCCTCTTTCTTAATCAAAAGCTCAATGTGTAAAATAAATATGCACTCGCTCAGTCATCAACCTAATAGAGGGGAAACCTTGACACTACTCTTATTAAAAAAGTTTCTTAATTTTCAACTTCAACCATCTCTTTTTCTCCTTTACTAGCCAAGCAATATCCTCAGGTGCTTACCTCACTTTCTTCCTTTCATCTCCTTAAAAATTAGAAAAAAAAGCAAATAAAATCCCTTTAATAATATAACCTGGTCCTAAGTGGTTGGCGACTTATCCCCAAACTAAGCTTCATTCCTTAAAGTTTAAAAGAGAAAGAAGGAGTGGTTTCCCTTTCCATAAATGCACTATAGGTTGGAGCTTCTAGGTGCCTAAGCACATTGGAGAGCCATTTCAATGAAAAAAGGCCATATGTTCGCCTTTTGAGAATATAAGGAAAAATGTCCTCAATTTAGACTAGAAAGGGTACTCAGTAATCAAAAGGATTTCTTCTTGCTCTCATTTTCTTCTAAATCCTAAAAGCTCAACGTCCTTAAAGAAGAACCTTGGCATTGCAATTGCGAACCCTAATTGTACAAAATGGATTTTGAATAAACTAAGCTAAAAAAATGCCTATATGGACACATTTCCACAATATACCACCTAATTATTAGTATAAAATGGGTCTATGATACTCGAGAAGCTCCATAAGAAGACCATTGTACATAGATGAAAAATAACTACATTAGAGAGGACTAATTATTTGAGAATATGTATAGAAACTAAGGTGAGTAGAACGTTTCCCAACACTCTCAAATAAAAAGGAATTAATACTTTAGGTTGCTTAGAGAGACTAAAATCTCACTCACTTACCAATAGAAGCTAAAAGTAAAAGAAAAAATTATAAAGGAAAGCATTTTTTTAAAAAGGATAATGAGGAACTGTTGGGAAAGGATAAGCTTTTAGAAAAGGAGGAACTAAAAAGTAACATTAAGATAGTCAGATGTAAATACAAAAAATTACATTTCATCCATAATGTTGGTTTAAATTTCTTCGTAGCTTCCTCTCACAGGCTACTATTCATAATCTTATCACTACTACAATGATTGCTCCTCTTTAGCACCTTTCTCTACCTTCTAGCTTCTGTCTTCTTCTGATACTAAAATCACCTTTGTCAACTCCTTCCTTATTTGATTCTCTCATTGACTTCTGCTCTATTTTTTGTCATCACTCTAAAGTTTTTATCTCACTCTTTAGATTTCACCATTTCCTTGATCCTTCAACTTTCTTGTCTAAATTATTCTCCAACTTCCTACTTATTCTTTAACCTATACACTTTCCTTTTACCCATTAGTCCTTAGCTTGATCATATAGATACTAATGCTTTCCTGCTTCAAAAGAGCACCTTGTTACTTCCATTTACATTATACAGACCTCTAGGACAATAACTCAACCAATTCAAAAAACTTAGGTTCAGGTGGCCGGTGATTCTAAAGCTGATTTTAAACTAATGTAGAACTCTCCTAGTGAACCTTCTAAGTATAGGATTGGTTCCCCACCTATGGAACTTCTTAAATCTAGAGTTGAATTATAGAAGTCCGCCATTTTTAGATTTTTCCTAGTTCAAAGGATAGCTTTTCTATTCATAAAGCATAGGCTATGAAAAAATGGAAGCAACATAGTTTGCATGATGTGCTTGTGAACAATTAGGATGTTTTCTTATTCAAAATTTTCAAGTTTTGAAGAAGCTAAGAAAGTTCTCTAATCTAGACCTTGGCATGTCAATAACAAGCACTACTGCTTCAATTATAAAGGCCTAGATTGAAATTAAAGGAGATTAAAGAAGAAAACATTCCAATATGGATTTTTAGTCATGATTTCTAGTTAAAGTATTGGACTACAAGTGGTCTCACCCATCTTTCTAGTAACATTACCAAGCCCATTTTCATGGATCAAACCTCTGTAGCAATTAAAAGAATCAACTTTACAAGGATATGCATCTTATTCACTTCTATGATTGATCTGCCTGAGGTGATTCCATTCATTAGGCTGAAAGAAAATCTAGAACCTACTAAATATTAATTGAAAGTTTTTATAAATGGAAACCACAACTTGCAAAGAGGATAATTTGGAAACCAACTGGAAGGATCTTCACAACAGGTAACTATTATGAACTCATGGAGCATATATTCTAACAATTGTCAACTCAGATAAGGTTAACTACCTACCTATGGATGAGGAAGTTACAACTAGATTATTAATGGAAAATATACATATAAACATTTCTCCAAAGATCGAAGATAAGAAAGTTGATGAATTCACAACCTCAAACTGCATAAAGAAAAGATCTAAGCATACAAATCTTGAAGGAATTACATATGAATCCCTATTAAGTACAACGACTAGAAAGAGAACCAAAAGTAAGATTTTGAAATTGTTACTGGAAGGAAATCTAATAAAAACAAGAAGACTCCTTCTATAGAGCCTACCTTATGAACATCTTAGCTTGGAATGTTAGAGGAGCTAATGCTCATAACAAGCATCTTTTAATTAAAAATATGATTTTTCATAATAAAGTGGTGATAAGTAGTATTTTGGAACCTCATATGAAAGAGGGAAGTTACAACTTTCTAAATAACTTTCCATCTTAGTAGAGAAAAATTACAAACTAAGTCATCGTTTTAATGGTAGAATTATTGTCCTATGTGATTTTATAGTAATGACTGCGTGTACCATTATTCATATCATTCACATATGCGCAAAATAGCTCTCATTAAAGAACTTTTCTTTAAAATCAAATTAAGGATACTACTACATACATCTTTAATCCTTGGATTCTCACTGGAGATTTTAATTATAACCTAAAAGCTAATGAAGCAGAAGGATCTTGGTCTATTGGAAATCCTTACTCAGAACTAGGAAAATGTATTGAGAAAGCATAGCTGATTGGCATCCCATCTAATGTAACTTCTTTACTTAGAGTAATAAACAATTTGAAGCAAATGTTTTTAGAAAGAAGTTAAATCGAAGTGGAATAAATATTCAATGGATGTTGTCTTTTCTAAATTATGTTTTTACCTATTCCTGTAACAATCTTTTAGATCAGTTACCAATACTTACTCAAACTATTGTAGTTAGTCACAAAATGCCTTTTAGATTCAATGATTTCTTAAATGATCTAGTAGGCTTTGATGATGTCCTTTGGAGTGCTTTAAGAGCTAAAATCAATGGAACCAAGCAATTTATTTATTCTAGGCAATTAATCTCTTATTAAACAAGAGATGAAGAACCTTTTTAAAGAAAATAATGGTAATACTCATCATCTTGTTAACACAACCAGGAATGACCTTCAGACCATTTAGTAGGATCTTTATAACAATTCCCAATCTACTCAGTTATAGGAATTAGAGAGGACTACATTTCATAGCTTTTCTAGTGCTCTTTTATATGAATTTTTTCTTATGAAACAAAGAACTAACATGAATTGGTTAAAGAGTGGTGATAGCAATACTAACATAAAGCTATTATGTCCAGAAGAGCTAGAAATAGGATTGTTTCATTTAGAGTATAACAACCTCTAGTTAGACTCTCAATCTTAGTTACTTTAAAGGTGAATTCAGTTACTTTTTTTTTATTTAGTGAACAGGCTTACTAACATTTACTCCACTAGCACTATTTTCAAAGAAATCATGCAAGGTTGCCTCTCTACCTAGGAAGCTGATTATATTTGTAAGCCTATCACTCTTTAAGAGATTGATGAAACTTTAAAATCTCTATGCCCTCAAAAAGCTACTGGTCTTAGTGGTTTTAATACAAATTTTTTCCTTTGTGTACTAGCCCCTTATAAGAAATATGTTGTTAGAATCCATTTTAGAATTCTTTGCTAAGGGTTACTTACTTTCATTAGATTAATAAGACCTTCATAACACTTATTCCTAAAAGTGGTGAGCTTAAACATTTCTCAAACTTTCATCCTATAGCCTGTTACAACTCTATTTACAAATTGATTTCCAAAATACTAGCTTATAGATTGAGAAATATCCTTCCAAATAACATTGGAGCTACTCAAGGTGCTTACATTTCTGGAAGGATTATTGGTGGAAATATTCTAATAATATAGGAATTAGTAAAAGATTACTTAAAGAAGAAAGGCGTATTTAATTATTGCATCAAAATTGATTTTAAAAAAGATTATGATAGTGTGGATTGAGATTTTATAATCAAAATACTGTCTATCATGGAGTGCATTTATTTACTGGATTAATTAGTACATCAATTACCCTTCCTATATTATCCTTGTTAATGGTCAGCCCATAAATTCTTTTAAAAGTTCCAAAGTAATTCGCTAATAAGGTGATCATATGTCTCCTTATCTCTTTTCTCTTTTTATGGAAGTGTTCAAAAGATTCCATAAAAGGGTTGGAGAAAGAACCAAGGATTTCAGATATCACTCCAAATGTAGAAAATTACAAAGTATCAATGCTTTGTTGATTATCTCATTCTACTTTCCAAAGCAGATTCTACATTTATTTTAGCTCCTATAAAAAGCTCTCAAGGCCTTTAATAGGATGTTTAGTTGATAGTGGTAAGTTATATAATGTTTTAGTAGGTAGTTTAGTGTTGTTTAGTTGTTAAATTGAATGATTAGTGCATGTTTAGGTTAGGATTGTGTTATTTAGTTAGACATTTATGCTTTGAGTGTTTTGTGGGTTAAAACATGCCATTTAATTTAAGTTTTATGTATTTGAGGTACCTTTATGTGTTTGTTAGTGTCTCATATCAAATATCGAAGAACGAAGAGAATTTAGAGGAAACCTAGAGCAATGTTCAGGCCTTTAGGCTATGATTGTGATAGAAGCATAGAGGCTCTATCATGGTGGCTCCTTATACCATGATCTTGATAGAGAGCCAAAATCTTGGGCCATGATCATAGGCGCGACAGACAGCACGGACAACCTCCCAAACGTGACTTATCGAGTGACATTTGGGACTTTTTGGACTCGAGAAAACTTCAAGGTTTACCTAAAATGGAAAATACTATATAAAGAAAGAGAAAGAACCATAGAGGGAGCTCAAACCTTTTTCACTTTGAGAAAGATCTAAGGAGAGAGGAAGAAGAAGAGAGAAGGAGGAGAAAGGAACAAGGAGAAGAAGGGGCTATAGTGCTGCCATCTTTCTAATCTATTATGACCCTTCCAAGTGACTTTAATTTCATCTTTATTGTCTTTTGAATATATAAGATGGATTTGGGTTTGACGAAAATGTTCTAAACTTCTTTAGGGATTTTTTCTTGAATCAATGTTAATGTGATTTCTTTTGATGTCAATACATTGGGTATTGTCATTATTTGTTGTATTTGCATGCTTCAGTAACAAATCAAGAGAGTGAATTGATAGCAAAATGATTAGATTGGGTAATGAGATTTAAACAATCTAATAGATCACACAAATAATCAAATTGGAAATTTAGACAAAAGAGATCTTGTGTGAAGACTCAGTTGTCTATTAAAAAGCTTACGGTTTTTCGTTAATTGAGAGGTTGTAAATTCCATAATTAAATTAAGGGTTATGATTTAGGGTTTAAAGATTATAACTCGAGAGAGAGTAATCCACCCTTCGAAAGTCGAGGGCCGATACCGTATGAACTCAAAAGTGATCATGTTAGCATTTGATGATAAGATAAATTCCCCTTCCTATGTTTAGCTAATCTTCCTTATGTGATTTCCATTCTTAATTTGGTGGTGCTCATTTTGATTCTTGTGTGCTAATTTTACTTTTTAATTCCAACCAATCGTCTTCACGCGTTTACTTTTCTGTGCAGTTTTTATTTTCTTTTTAATAATTCTTTAGGCCTTAGATAAATTAGAGTTAGAGTAATTCCATAACTCCTTGAGGGATCGACACCTCATATACTACACTTATAACTTGTACGCTTGCAGTATGTTGAGGTTTTTAAATAGATTAAAACTTGCCTCAACATTTGTCTCCAAGTTAATTGCTCCAAGAGTGATCTTTTCACTTCTAAAAATTTTGTAAACCATGAATCAATCCTGACCTCCATTACTAGTTTCAAAAAACAACCTATTCCAATATGTACCTTAGCATTCTAATAGCAGCTACAAGGTTAAACTCAAGACATTTCAATAGTTTGATTGCTAAAATCAACAACGAGATATCCTTATAGAGTTCCAAAAGCCTCTCCACTATGGGTAAAACATAACTCATTATTTCTATTTTGAATTCCATTAGTGTCTACTCTGCAACTAACATTGCCTTTCCATTTAACATCATCAAAACCATTGATAAGATCTTTAACAAGTTTTTGTATTCTGGTTATGAAACAAGGATATGTTCACTCCTAAAGACCTAGGAGGCCTCAACATATTTTCCCTCAAAACCATAAATATTGTTATGCTGCTCTTTGGTGTACATGGATTCACAATTACTTAATAAAAAAAATAAATGTGTGGAACCTGAATGTCAAAAACTATGCTTCTTTTACTATAAAAGCTATTTTCAAGATAACTGAAAGATTCAGACCTGATTTCATTCATCTCATTAGAAATGGTGAATCCACTAGATTTTAACAAGATTACTGGCTATCTATAGGCCCTTTGGAGAAAATGGTTGATGCATTAGCCCTCAAACCACTGATTTAGAAAAAAACAATGATCACAGAAGCTTTATCGAAGAAGGAGGTTTCTACACTATCATCAATCCCACATCCACTGAAATATGAAATTATTCATGCAATTATCAACACTAATAATGACATAATTTTATGGAAGCACGATTCCAATGGTATCTTCACTAACCAATCATGTAGGAAAGTTCTTCTTAACAATGTAGAAACTCTTCCTTGGACACAAATTGTTTGGTTCAGCCATTAATAACCATGAGCTTTTACCACACTATAGCTTATTATAAAGAACAATTTACCAACTGTGGACAAACTAGCAAAGTTTCTAAACTTTACTAATTAGTGTATTTTTTGTAAAAAGGCTAAGGAAAATGCAAATCACTTACTTTTTCAATGTAGTTTTGTTGTTGAGATTTGGAAAAAATGATGCAAAAATGCTTTATTATTGATGCCCTAATTGATTTGAACAATCTTAAGAATTGGTGTGCTACTTTCAAGCATCCAAACAAAATAGTTAAATGGTGTTTCTACAGATCAGTATCTTCTATGGTTATAGATATTTAGGATGAAAGAAAAAATTGCATTTTTTAGGGAATAACCTCACTAGGGAGCAATTATACAACCATCTTATGTAGCTCATTATAAATCACATCTGCATTCATAAGCATAAATTTCAAAACATAGTAATATCTCATCACCAATGGGAATGTGTAAAACTTCTTTTCATTAAGCACACTAGCTTGTAATCGTCTCTAGCAAGCCTATGGTCACCTTGTCCTTTTAATCGACAAGTTTCTATGTTATTGTACATCTTGATTTCCTTTTATATTTTTTTCTAAACGAAACAAATGTAGGAGGGACAAACCCTAAGGAATATAACCATTTCAAACTTAAATTTGGAAGTACACAGGGTATTAATGAAATAGAAGGAATAGTAGAAATTTAAGCTACAGAGGATTAGAAGCCCAAAGAAGTAGAAAAAAATCATCTTCGCCAAGGCAAGGACTAAGAAGGACAATCTTAAGGGATAAATGAGGGGATTAGCAAGGGAATGGAAACAATCCATCTTGTTCCCTTTAAGAACTAGGAAAAAGGATATTAAGGAATTAGAGGATGAGAACATTCTAATAGAATCAAGGATAACTGATAATCAAGGAAAATTGGCACTTGTTTTGAGAATGTCTAGTAGGAAAGCTAAGGTTAAGGGAGCTAAAGCTCCCCTTAATCCCCTTTGATGACAGTTGTGGCTTAAAATGTTAAGGGTCTCAATGACCATTAACAAATAACTTGTGGTGTTTTACTATATAAGAAAAATAAAGCAATTCATCATTGACCTTTTAGAAACCAAAATCAAAGAAGAGAAGTGCAATAAGCTATAGTTCATTCAAAATAATTAGAGAATTACCAAACATATAGCACATCAAAACGAAAGAATAATTATGGGATATGATCCAGATATGCTTTAGGTAATCATTATGATTTTAACGATCTAGCAATTCATATATATGCTATTTTGAAATCCAATTGGAACAAAAATCACTTTAGTTTTATGTATATGACAACCTTTTCCTTTCAAAGAGGGACCTAGAGAACACATCTATATGAATAAACTTCCCTTGGTTAATAGTTTCTAACTTTAATTACACCCTATATGCATTCGAATCAGATGGAGGAATAGGATCTTGAGACCCTTTCAATGATTTTAGAGCTTATATAGGAAGTTTGTAGGCAATTAATCTCAATTATAAGGGACATCACTTCACTCAGAATAACAAAAAGTAGGGGAAATTGTTCTTTTAGGATGAAATTAGATCAAGCTTTAGTTAATTAAAGGTGTTTGACTAGTTTTTAGGGGATAAGGCCATCTTTAATATCTCTCTAATATGTGATCACTCCCTTTTCGAGATTCACAATTTTATGGATTCAACAACTCACATCACTTTAGTAAGGTTCTTTAATTTTCTAGTCAAACAATAAGCAATTTAAGAAGTTGTTGAATCTGGTATAAAATTAGACATATTTGGTTATGAATAATTTAATGCATTAAAAAACAAATTAGTTAATGTTGTCTCTACTAATACTTTACAATTCCAGCAGGATGTACAACAATAGTTCTAGCAGACTTCAACAGGGTATACAATGACTTCGGCAGGATACAACGTCTACACTCCACAATGTGGTAGGCCAAATGGGTGAGATGGAAGTAATGATTAACTACCTAAAATAAAAAATTGAATACGAACAACCATATTAACCTGAGTTATACCCAATGGATGTTAGTTCGGAAACCTTACAAAGCGATGAGAAGCTTGAGAATTTTGACAGCAATACTCAAGGAATTGTGCGTAAAGAAGATGTTGAGGAGGAGCTCGAAGTAGAAAAAGCAATATCTTTCAGCTCAGAGGTAAATACTGAGTTCCAATTTGTTGTTAAGAATGACTCTTTACTTTTACCTAGAAGGTTAGAGGAATTAAATAAGGAAGAAAAAGGTGAAGAGACATTCAAGATCTTTCCAGAATGCATGGACTTAGTAGAGATTGAAAGTCAGAGGATAGGGAAGATGCTGAATGGGAATGATTATCAACTGAGGCCTTATCTAGAAGAACCTCACTTGGGGGGACTGCATGTGCCACCAAAAGATCATAATTTTGTCATATGAGGAGAAGGAGGAGTCGAGCCAGTGACACTAAACAAAGGCGCTTCTAGGGAGGCAACCTAAAGGAAGTAAATTTCTTTTCCTTTACTTTTCCACGTCAGTTTTTTTATGCATGTGTTTTTTTGAATTTGATTGTTTTTACTTGTTTTAAGTTTTCAATCAAATTGAGAGAAAGAATAAAACAACAAAACAAACATTTTCTCGTTTTTTTGTTGCTTCTAGGATTATATATTCTTGATCAGAGAGTGAATTGACTAGAGAATTTGATAACAACTTTAGCATGTACTTTTTCTCTTGTGATTGGTCAATGTGCATTATCTTTAGAAGAGTAGTGACTAGTGGTAGACAAAGCCAGTGAGATTTTGAGCCTTATTAAACTGAAACATTCATATCAGTCTCATTGTTTTTTGATAATGTGTGAACTTTATGACATGTACATCCTAATTTTACCTTGAATTTCTATTCAAGACCACATTTTTATCATATGCATTAACATGGATATGATTAGGCATTCTTTGATTTTCTGAACTATATTAGCGAAATAGCTACCCATTATATGATTTTCCTTTTTAATAAGCCCCTTTGAGCTTTATTTGCTTTTTTTTGTATGTATTAGCCACATTACATGCTTTAACCTAATCAAATGTCCTCCCAAGCCTTGAAGCTAGTGGAACATTTGTTGATTTTTGAGTTTATGGATGTATAAAAATTCTAAGTGTGGGGGTATGCATATGTGTGGGTTGGTTATAATGTTAGGATGTTATTTTATGTCTTATAATTTAAATTACCATGTTTATGTAGTTTATTTTAATTTTATAAGAGAAAAGAAAAGAAAGGAAAAGAAAGAAAGAAAAGACAAAAGCAAAAGAAAAGAAAAGAAAAGAAAAATAATAAAAATGTTTAAATAAATGTATCAAGGAGGAAGTGCATATATGGTTTGGAAGGTTATTCATACTTAAGGCATCCTCTTAAAGTTGTATTAAATGGATTATTTGAGTATGTTGAATATAAGGTAGATGTTGGCTTGGAAGGGTTACTATTTGTGGTTTCAATGTATTGTCATCAATTATATGAATGATCCTTTCAGATTGGTATATACTTCATGTGGTTTGTGTATGATAGCTTGAGTTTAAGTTGTGAAACTTGTTTTTTCATTCATTATAGTTGATGTACACAATTGTAAGTGAATGTTGGCTTTTGCACTTGATAGTATATTGAGTGTTACTTTTGTTTTACTAGCTTTGATGACTTTCATGCTACTTGACCCAAATACATCTCACCTTACCTTTGCACAAATTACAACCTTGAAAAGTCCTTTGATCCATGATTTTGCATGTGAGGATTAGTGGTGGAGAAATGAAATGATATGCAAAGTTGTGGAATGTCTTAATTGTGAATGGTATTTGAGTGTACCCATGAACGTATCTTATGTAAATACATTTTCCAAGTCTACCACTAGATTGCTCAGTTTCTGACGATAATGGATGTTGATTGATTATGAGTAAAAGTAGAATGTTGATTTCTTGCTATGATTTTTGAAAGTCGTTCATCTTTGTTTATGGTTATATATTCTTGAAAAATATAGGAAATGAGTCAATGTTTTTAAGTCTATAAACTTAATTTTGATGTTTTTCTCGAGGATAACTAAAAGCTAAGTGTGGGAGAAATTGATATATATTTAGTTGATTATTTAATTATTTCATAACACTTAGCGATTAAGGACATAAAATTGCTTAAGACACTCAATTTGACTCATATGTGATTTTAGGCACAATTCAGAAGGAAAGAAGTTGGAGTGAGTCGAAAGCATGATATTTGGGCAATTTTTTGAAGATTAATTTTCACTTGTCTTCATGGAGTAAGAAGAAGAAAATTAAAAGACAAAAAGAAGACAAGAAAAATAGGAACATAAATAAATCAAAGTTGCTCACATCTGTTGTGCATGGACCATGCAAGGTGTATATGAATTTAATATTTTTCACAGCCATGTAAACTATTAATTTAATTAATAAAGCCAAAGATGATGGACAACGTCCCATGCAATGTGTTTTATGGGAATTAAATGAAGGCAAGGCAACTGGCAATAAGAAGCAAAACGCAATGCAGGTGGACAGATAGAAGCAAAGCATGAACTAGCAGTGCAACTAGGAAGGAATAGTATGAAATGGCAACATAGGAGATGAGAAGTACAGATGGATGAAATGCAGACATTGGACAAGGGCCATAAATGCACAACCAAGAAGAGAAATGACATAACAACATCAGACATAACCAGCGTAGATGGGACAACTAAAATGTAGACGTAAAGAGGAGTAAATTTTTTTGGAAGCATAAGGGCAGCATAGATTTTAATAAAAATAAGACAGAAATGAGAACAGTAGCGAGAGTGGAGAGGTTTCTTCGGTTGTGACTTTCAGCTATAGAAAATAGTGAAAAAAGAGGTGTTTTTGGTTGAAGGAGTTCAAGAACTTTGAGAGCTTCGAGAGAGCATGAAGATGGAAGCAAGCTCTCTGCCATGAGGAGATACATGGAGGGATAATTTCGCGATGCCAGTTCAAAGGCAACATCGATGCTATGACTCGGTTAAGCACTCTTTCTTTAGTTTTGTTGCTTCTTTCTCTCTTTAGAAATTAATTATGTTATCCTATGTTAATTGATTTGAGTTTTGTGTATAGATAATCATATTCTAATTATCATTCGATTATTTGTGTATGAACCTATTAAGTATTGTGAAAAGATGATTTTAATGTTTCATTAGATCGTTTATTTATAAACCTATTCCTAAAATTTCAATATAATCTGTAATTCCTATATTTGAAATTCATTTGTAGCGACTAATGGTTCATAATCATTAAGGATAACATAACCTAGGTTAAATGACACATTATATGTGATTATTGCCTTGATTAATTAGTTTTCCTAATTTATAATGCTACTACCCAATTGAATATAGAGATCGTATCCTAGGTTATTCAGTAGTTAGGTTTAATTAATGATCGTATCTTGATTAAACACTACATAAGGGAAAAATTAAGTTAATTATTAACCCACGATTAATGGTCTATAGAAGAGGTTTGAGAACAACAAATCATTGAAAAAATTTTAATTAGGGTGTAGGCTGACATTGAACCCAAGAATCAGATTCCCAACGAATTCACCACTTTCATCATTTTTGTATGTTTAATTTGTTTTCATTAGGTTATTTTTATTTTATTTTCTTATTTCTAAAACCAAAACCCACCTAAACCTAAGCACTGATTAATTTCATTTTAACAACTTTACACACACTCTTTATAGGATCAACCTAGACTCATAACTGCTATAGTAGTAGTCTAGTTTATTTTAACTAGCGTTACAATGTGTTGTCAACCAAAATGTCTAAACTTCACTCTCTAAGGACCTTAAACCTATCTCTTGCTAGAACACTCTTTACAAAATCTTATCAAAGATACTAGTATCAAGATTGAAGTAGGTTTGAGGCTCTATCATCAACAAATATAAAGGTGCTTATATAAATAAAATAAATATTGGAGATAATTATCTTGGAATAAGAATTATTTAAATGATACCAAAGAAAAGGACAAGTGTTGTGCTTTAAAATATACTTTAAAAATAATTTGACTCTGTAAATTAGGATTTCATCTTATATTCACTTAAAGCAATTGGTTTACAACTAAAATTTATAAGTTAGATCAAACAGTGTATCACAACTTCCTTATTCATCATTCTTATTAATAGTGAGTAGACATAAAGGTTCAAAGGAGGAAAGAGGTCACCCTATCTCTTTTCACTGTGCATGAAAACTTTGATAAGGTTCATATATCTAAACATTTAAAGAAGCCATTGTTTTAAATTCCTCAAGAGTTGTAAGAGAGTGGAAGTCTCTTACTCATAATTTACTAATGAATTTCTAATGTTTTTTAAAGCTAATATTGCCTATATTCAAATGATTATAAAGTCCATTAACTAATTTAGCAAACAATCATGCATCTAGGTTAATGTAGATGAGAGCTTCTTTATGGTCCCTACTGATGCTAGCTCTTTCAATTAAGGCTTATCTTAAATCACAAAGAAAAGAGCTCAACAACCCCAAATTACATGCTTAGTAGTTCCAACAAAATGAAAAGGTCTTATTACAAAGATTGCAAAGCTCTTTATGAAATGATTGAAAAAATAGTAAAGCCTTCTTAAGAAATCTACATGTGTATTGGTTGTCACACCAGGTTTTACCGAAAAGGTTGGCTAAGAATATCAATATATTGTTGAGTAACTTCCTATATATTGTTAATTCTCATAAAAAAAAGTGAAAAAGTAAGCTAGAATGAGATAAGGAACTCAAAGCAAAAGGGAGGCTTTGGATTAAAAGCATTGTACATCATCAACAAAGTTATTTTAACCAAAAGATTATGGAGATTATTGATAGATAAAAAGAATTTATAGGTGCAACAGAAGCTTGCATATCAACTAGAAGATTGGAGCTTTTAGTAACAAAAGACAAGTATAAATTCCTATTTCATCATTCATAATTTACTCAAACTAAGGGACACCTTATTCTATAAAATAATGTATAAAATAGGCAATGGAGAGACAACATTGTTTAACAACTCACAGGGGTCTTTTACACCTTTATCCTAAAATTTATTACCTTAAAAACATATTGAATTCCAAGGCTAAGGCGAAGGAGCTAGTTAAAGGAAATGATTGCCATATTAAATTTAGAGGATTCAGGCTTAGTTTAGTGGAGCGGTGGCGATTGTAACCTGTTCAAATCGACCTGCTAAAATGATAAGTACTAATTGTGTTTGGGATTGCTATTTTGGTAACTACTGAAGCGTGAAAATAGGTACTTGGCAAGTGCTGTTGTGGTTTCTAAAAAGAGATAAAATGACTAAAAAGTTCACTGATTTAATAAACTATTAATTGTTGTATAAATAATTAAAAATATATTATGAGTCATATAAATTTAAAATTATAAATAATAAAATAATAAAATTAAAATTAAATAAATTTAGTAAGTAAAATATTTCATAAAAATATAATATTATTCATATAAATTTAAAATTATAAATAATAAAATATTAAATTAAAATAATAAAATATAAATAAAATAAATTTA
>JAOQMS010083914.1:0-20796 GCA_027563885.1 Erythroxylum longipes | reverse complement strand
GAATTTGCGTATGGATAAGATTGAGTTGAAATTAGGTATACTTGAAAAAGCTGTCGATTAGAGATGATGAATTTTGAGCAGGAATTATGGTTACATATAAGTAAGATGCGTTATGGGATAAAAGCATGATGATGAATTAATAATAGTCAAGGTGTTTTTCATTGGATTACACCCACGTTATGGTAATAAGCTCATGTTTTATGACCTCTGAGTTTGACTCCGGAAACGGGGTCCAAAAATAAATGTGCACAAAGAGCTACATGCTTAGTTATTAATGAGCTCGGTATCCACGACGGGTATGAGATAGTAAATAAAATGAGTCCGGTATATACAATAGATACGGGACAATAAATAGGCGCTTAGTCACAACAAAATAAAAATGAATGGAGTCACATGTGCATTTGCATATACAACTTGATATGTATTATATGGATGATTGAAATGAATTATTGGATTATTCTGAAATAGTTATGTGAAATATTGTACATAATTTATAGTTATTAAAGCATGATAAAATGTGACGTTGTAATAGCTCGGATTGGAGAGGGGAATGAAGTAGGCCTTATAAGGCTATAGATACTTCTCCCTCACAAGATGCGTTTCCCGAGCGAGTTTGCGGGAAGAGCAAAACTATGAGGGCTTGGCTGGGCCAAGTCCCAAATTGGACAATATCTGTGAGCAGGTAGTCTAGGCTATTACAAATGGTATCAGAACCAGGACTCGAGTAGGTAGGACTGGCTGGAGAGTTGGATTCTCCCTCAAAGATGCGTTTTTCAGAGTGAGTATACCGGAAGAGCAAAACCGTGAAGGCTTGGCTGAGCCAAGGCCCAAAGCGGACAATATCTGTGAGCGGGTGGTTTGGGCTGTTACAAATGGTATTAGATCCAATACACGAGCCGATGTGCTAGTAAGGATGCTGGGCCTCCAAGGGAGGTAGGATGGTGAAATCCCATATCGGTTGGAGAGGGGAACGAAGCACGCCTTACAAGGGTATGGATACTTCTCCCTCAAAGACTCGTTTTCCAAGCGAGTGTGCGGGAAGAGCAAAACCGTGAGGGCTTGGTTGGGCCAAGGCTATCAGAGCCAGGATCCGAGTTGGTAGGACAGGCTGGAGAGTTGGACTCTCCACCAAAGACACGTTTTACTGAGCGAGTGTGCAGGAAGAGCAAAACCGTGAGGGTTTGGTTGGGACAAGGCCCAAAGCGGATAATATCTGTAAGCAGGGTGGTCCGGGCTGTTGCAGATGTAATATTCAATGTTGAATGATATAATTTGTTTATAGATTGGAATATGAATTGTCCTTGTGTTTGATATGAGTGAGCACATCAATGATGGTTCACTCATTGGGTTCTCTCAAAATTGCAATGTTGTCTTTCAGGTTCAGAAAAGATCTCACTAGTCTAGTTGAAGTAGCTACTGCATTTGGACATGAGCTAGTGGTTGGGATCAATTATACCTGCAAATGTCTTCAGTTATTTTGTACTAAGAATTGTATTTCTCAATTGTTGTACAACGTATGTGTGAATTTTGAAATGTAATGACATTTATAATTGGATATGTTTGTAAAAGAAATGGGCCAAAATGAATATTGGTTTGCTTAAGATTTGTTTGATGCCTTAAAAATTTGTAATGAGTTGTTTTGATCGTCTTAACATGCCATCCTTGTAGAGTATGTTCTTGAATATTCGTCAATACATTCGGGTATATGATCTATTACAGTGGTATATTACAACTTATATATCTAATAATATAACCATCTAGATGTCAATCATGTCTTTTTTAGGACAACAATCTAGTAAGAGGATTTGCAAGATTCTCCTTAGTGAGAACTCACTCTATTGCTATATCTTTTCAGGTCATTATCTCTTTGATCAAGTAAAACTTTATGAGTATATGTTTAGACAATTGATGAGTCTTTGGTTCCTTTTCTTATGCAATAATGCCATTACTATCATAGGACAATAATATTGGCTTAATAATGTTAAGAAACACTCTAAGTTCAATGATGAACTTCTTGATCAAAACTACTTCCTTTCCTTCCTTTGACATTAAAATATACTCTATCTTGGTCTTAAAATCTGTAATGATTGGTTGTTTGGAAATCTTCCCAATTATTGTACCATTATTTAGAATCAAGATATACCCTAACTGTGATCTATTGTCATTAGGAATAAACTAGAAAGTAGTAGCTGAATACCTCTAAACTCTTAGTTCATCTCCTCTATAAACCAAGAAAACATCTTTAGTTCTTCTTAAGTACTTTAAGATACTTTTTCGTCCATTGACCATCACTTTGATTGACTTGAGACTTGCTCGTTATGCTCAAAGCAAGCATATATAATTGATCCAATAGCCAAAGCATATGGAACACAATTTATTTTTATCTCTCTCTTCTTATGTTTCTAGCATATACTTTGTGAGAGAAATCCCATATGTCCTGTGTAAGAATCCCTTATTAGACTTCTCTAAGCTAAACATATTTAGTACTTTATCTATGTACATGGATTGAGACAAGCTAGGTAACCTTTTTTTAATCTATCTCTATAGATCTTTATTTCCAAAATATAGGCTACTTCTCCCATATCTTACGCAGAGAAGTTCATGGACATCAAAAAATTTACAGATTGAGGCATTGATATGTCGTTTCCAATCAACAATATGTCATTCATATATAGTATCAAAAAGATGGTTATACACCTACTAGCCTTTTCATAAATAGGCTTGGTATTTTTTCTAAGTCTAACCTAAATTTGATGGGCTCAGTCTGATTTGATTGAGCTTTTAGTTAGGCTTATGCTCAAGTATTTTAGCTCAACCTGACCTATTACTCGAATATATCATTCAAATGTTATTAAAATGATGTCATTTTATAACATGCAAAACAATGTCATTTCGCAGCATGTAATTGAATCAGTGTCAAAATGATATTGTTTCAATATTGATAAGAAACCATCACAAATCCTCTCTTTAATTTATAGCCTCTTCTCGCATATCGTCTCTCTAGTCTCCTCACCTGGTTGCCTCTCCTCCTTGCATCTATGCCTCTCTTTGCCTGATTGCCTGAGTAGTCTCTCCTCCTTTCCTCCTCCTACATCTGCACCTCTTGCCCTTCTCACATATGATTAATTTTCTTTTCTTAGTTCCTAAAATAAGGATCTTCTATCTTTGTGCTTTTTAATATCATTTCCCTATCTCCTTATATTTATCTAACTCTTTGTTTTTATTTTCTTTATGTTATTTTATTGATGATCATTGGAGAACTTGAAGAGTGGAGAGAAGCATCTTACAACCTCACAAATTAAAGCTTTTTTGGGTAGTTATCATAATGTTTAAATTGTGTTTATGGTATTATTAGGGTAATTCAATTTACTTCCTTAAATTAATTTTGCTATCTTATTTTATTTGGTTAGGTTATTCATTTTTCATGAATGAAGTTTTTAAGTGTTTTAGGTTTGATTTTATTAACTATAGAAGGGTGGGAGTATAGCTGATGATAAATTTGTTAAAAGATAATTATTGTCCAGTATATTGGGATATGGGAAGAATTGAATAAGGTAACATCATTATGAAGTAGATGTTCACTGCAATTGCATTGTAAGAACTCTAATGTCTATACTTATAATATGGACAAGTCAATAGTAGTTGGGCAAGGTCTTTAATTATTGTTTATAGTACATGTATGACACATTGAAGAACTTAATATGTTAATTTGATGTTCTCAAATGATATCTATAACTTAATGGTAATTATTCCATTTTATTAATTGAATTTATTACTTCTTGAATGTACTATACTAGTTAACTTGTGTCCTAATAAAATCGTTACTTATATAGGAGAACAAAAAGACATGGCATGCTTTTATATAAAATAATCTTTTAGATGGTTTCTTTTCATGTCACCCCTTTCTTATATTTGAGGAATAAAAATATATTAAAGTGTTATTCATTTATTTTTACTCAATAATATAATTTCTCATATATTACTATTTGAAATGGAGATTTATATACTTGCTAAACTATCTTTAGTAAGTACATAATTATAAGAAGTCGCATATGTGTGTGTGTGCGTGCGTGCGTGTGTGTGTGTGTGTGTGTGTGTGTGTTTATGTGTGTGTGTGTGCGTGTGCGCGTGTCTGCATGTGTGTATGCCTCTCTGTATGTGTGTGTTAATTAAAGTGTATGTATATAACTGAATGTTCACTAAAATATATGTATATATGTAAATGTCCATGAATAACTTATATGTTCATTACATTTAGTATGTATACAAGTAAATATCCATGAATAACTTATATGCTCAATAAATTTGGTATGCATATATATGTAAATGTTCATTAAAGTGGAAAGTATATGAACATATGATGCATTATATATGTTAATTGTTTCAGATGGATGAGCATAATCCTTCAGTGGAGAGTTTTAATATAGTACCTAGTAGTATACTAATGAAGGGTTCTAATCTAGTAACTAGCATCAACATATCAAGTGAAGAAATGATTCAAGTTGAAGGAACATGTTCATTAAGAACTAATGTTTGGAATCACTTCATTAAGACTAGATCAAGGGAAGAATTTGAAAAGTTAGAATGTAAGTATTGTCATAAGATGTTCATCGGGGGTGCCAAAAGTGAAACCTCTCATTTGAAGAGACATATAGAGTCATGTAACCAAAAAAGATAGTGTTAAGAGGTCCAATGTTTTTAACCTGTAACTGAATGAGAAGGAAGAATGAAATGATTGGTAAAGGTTATGACAGATCAAATTTTTTGTTAGCTAACATAATTATTAGGATGAACAACCATTCTCCATTCTTGATAACAAAAACTTTAGGATGTTTATCACTTCATTCCAATAACCCTTAAGATCCTTACTAGGGATACTGTAAAGAAAGATTTTTTAAAAAAAGATTTTCAACGATCAAAAAAATTTATTTTTAAAGATGTTGTAGATTATTCATGGGTGAATAGCTATCACATCATATATGTCGATAGCTAACAACTAAAAGAAGGATTATATGGTGGTGAAGACACACTACATTGACAATGACTGGACTTTATGCAATCAACTATTGAGGTAAATTATATTCTTCAGTTATGTTATCATTTATTTATTGATAATGTTATAATTAAAATTTATTCAAGTTTTTAAATAGTAGGTCTATTTATATGTCGATTCCACATACAAGTGAAAGGTTGCCAACTATAATGGCAAGTGTTCAATGGTTTGGAACATGAACACTAAGCTCTCAGTCATAACTCTAGACATTTATAGTATAAATGATGTGATGATTGAAAACCTGAAGAACAAATTATGGGCTGGGAGCTTGCTAATTGGTGAAAGATTATTCCATGTGCATTGTTTCACTTATATCGTGAATTTGATTATAAAAGATGGATTAGAGGTAATAAAGTAAGTGGTAGAGGCAATTCAGAGTAGTATAGTGTATAGGAAGGTCACACACAAAAAGTGGAAAATTTTGAAGAAATCACACTATAACTACACATTTCATGTATGAAGAAGTTAGTTTTAGTTTGTTTGATCATATGAAATTCAATATTTAAGATGTTAGAGTTAGTAACCAAGTATATTAAGACGTTCAACAGGTTGAGACAAAGAGATTCTTAATATACTTGCAAACAAATTAGCAATCAAAATTGGTTAAAGAACTTTTTGCAAAGTTAAGAGATATTTTGTTGAATTTTTTATTCTAATGAGATAATTTAAGCCATAACAGAGTAGATAATGGATAAACTTTGTTCTTATTGATAACTGTGATTGTCATTTTCACATTGGACCTAGGGATGGCAAAAAATGCCCAGACTAGGATCAATGGGTTTGGCCCGGTCTGGTAAGGTATGGCCCGAAAAAATCAGGCTAGGCCAGGGCTGCAGACCAAGGTGGTTGGGCCGGGCCTTGGCCAACATAGTTCTTCAAATAAAATGATGTCGTTTTGTATATTGCAAAATGGTGTCGTTTTGTTTATGTTTAAAATATTTCTTTCACCGACAAAACGACGTTGATTTGCTTTAAGAGTAAAACGAAGTTGTTTAAGTTACAAAACAATTAATAAAAGACAAGACAAAATGACATCGTTTTGCCTTTCATTAACGAAAGCCACTGCCAACAGCCCAGCCTCCTCCCTTGCTCTCGCTTGACCCTCACCCCTCATCCTCAGCACTGCCTCCATCCATCTCCCTTCATCCCCGACCCTAACCCCACACCTTACCCAGTTGCTTTTACTTGTATGTTCTTCTTCTTTGTTTCTTGTTCTTTCTTCATTATTCTTCTTTTGTAGTCACTATCGTGTGCACGTCGAACTGTCGAAGTCACCAATGCTTAAACAACCAACGGTGAATGATCCAACGTACTTAATAAGGTAATCTTTCATTCTCCCTTGGACAATTTGGTTGTTTTGAGAACTGATATGGTTAATTTGAGAACTTTGTATGTTAATATTGGGAATATAGGATACTGCTTGTAATGTGTTTGATGAAATGCTGTAAAGAATGTTTTTGTTAGTTATTTTTATGTAAGTTTCAGTTTCAAATATCAACTATAGTTTTTTATCATTCCTTTTCACGTTGTTGTTCTCTTAATTGTATTTTGATATGTGGATCAATATTTAATGACTTCAATGCATCTGGGATTGCCTGTGCCTGGATCAATTAGGGAAAAGAGAAGTAATGTTCCTTGTTAGTTCAAACTTTCTGTGGTCTTCATTGCTAAAGTTATGTACTGGATACGTGTTATTAATACCCACCATTCTTGATTAACAGTCCAACTTTAGATTATTCTTTGTCATTTTATTTATATTATATTTAATTTTATTTAGATTATTCTTGAGTAACTAAAGTAAGATGTTCTCCCTTTTCAAAATGAAAGTTAATGGAAAAAATATGGTTAATGTTATAAATTTATGAGATTATTCTGCATGTTTGTTCTTTTATTTTCTAGATGCAGCATACGAACTGTCTATATTGAAACATTTATTGGAAGCAATTAATATTCATTGTCTTCTTCATGGCAACGTATGTACAGAACCACAACTACGTGTATGATTTAATGGCTCGAGCTCTTACAGTTATTACAGTTAGCAAGTGATTTCAATATAGCCAATTTTTACTTTTTATTGTTTATTTTCTTTTAAGCTACATCGGTTCTAAGATTCTTGGATCAAAACTCTTGCATAGATTAGCATTTGAATATAAATCTTATTGTTCTTTTGAAGAATGAAAGTTTGAACAAGTGGAATTAGTGACTAGGAAAGTTGAAGTTTCAAAGTAATGATCATGGTTCCAACCCTAGCTTAAGACATTTTAAAGGTAACCTACGATTTAGTTTAAGATAAATGGAAGTAGCTAATCCTTCTAGTGAAATCAAGTAGATAAATTATTTAGCCTTCCATCATATAGTCAATCAATAATGGACTAAGTACATACCATGCATACAATAACAAGTATTCTCCTTATAATTATCATCTACTATGAGTTATAAGGTTATTATTTAATTATACGGGTCATTACAATTAATATTATTTAAATTTCTTTTACATAATAATAAACAATTTATTGTGTGAAAAGGTAATTTAAGCAATATTAGTGATTATGAGAATCTCTAATTTTTTTTCTTAATACTTATTCATTATATAGTTTATAGCTATGATTGAAAGTTTAAAACTATTATCATGAAATGATCAAACAAATTAGCATCTCAAGGAACAAAAGATCGATATAACTAATGTTAATAAAAAAATTTAGGATTAATTATACTATTGAAGTCAAATTGATAGATTGTTAAAGCTTCCATCATGGTAATTTGATATAGTCAATCAATGATGGAGTTTAAGCACATATCATGCATTTCGTGACATATGGATTATATAGTCATCATTTAGTTATATTATTGACTAATATAATTTTTATGTAGGAGTAATTAAGAAAATATATAATCAATATGACAATAGAATTAGTTGCTGATTTTTTCCTTAATAAATATTCATTATATAGCGTATACATAGGCTTGAAAGTTTGAAACTTTTATCATGAAATGATCGAGTAGATTAACATATTGAGAAATAAAAGATTGATATATCTATACTTAGGTGTAAAGTGTCAAATTACATAAGATGTTGGAAAGGAAAAGAAAAGTGAAACTAAACAAGAAGTAGCATACATGAAATCTTTTGTAAGACTCCTTCAAACAGGTTGGAATTTTTAAATACTTTTGATCAAGAAACTTGTAGATTGCATTACAAGCATGAAAAAAAATAGATGATATAATAGTTAAAACATCATTAAGCATATATATATTAGAAACACTACCAGTTCTCATTATACATTGCTCATCTTTGATGTTGTTACAAACAGGAATGATAAGAAAACTTTTGAAAAGAATAGGATAATGAATTTTAAAGTAAGAATAGATATAAATTCTTCCACGTTATAGGGTTTTAGGTTCCTACTCTTACTAGGTTTTAAGCCACCTTGGAGGCGATCTATGAATATGTATTTAACACGAGTTGTCTATTGTCAGCTAGTGTTGTTTTCTTGGTTTTTTTGTTCTAACATACAAGTCTTGAAACTCTAGTATATTCAAAGTTTGGACTTTTTTGACTTTCTTGAACATTTTCTAACCTAAAGTATTTATATGTTTTTTGTCAGATGGATGAGCATATTCCTTCAGTTGAGAGTTCTAATCTAGTACTAAAGGTAGAAGTGGAAACTTCTATTCCGACTCCAAGTAACCATAGAAGTTCAATTAGAACTCAAGTTAGTCAACATAAAAATGAAGTTTAGAATCACTTTAGGAAGACTATATCGACCGACGGAATTGAAAAAGTATAGTACAATTATTGTCAAAATTTGTATTCAAGTGGTTCAAAAGGTGGAACGTCTCATTTAAAGAGACATATGGAATCATGCACTAGAAGGAAGATGATTTTAGGAGGTCAAACATTTTTGACCCCTAACCTTATGAAAGGAAAGAATGAAATGACTGTAATAACTTTTGAAAACCATAGATCAAGAATTTTGATGGCTAATATGATTACTGGAGATAAACAACCATTGTCTATGGTTGAAAGCAAAAGATGTAAGATATTTCTTAATTCACTCCAACCAACTTTCAAGGTTCCAACTCAGAATAGATTGAGAAATGATATTTTCAAAATTTATGAGGAGAAAAAGAAAGAAAAATTAAGAGCATTGTTGAGTGTTCAAGGACGAATTTCCATAACAACAGACATGTGGACAGCCAATAACCAAAAGAAGGGTTATATGGTAGTGACGGTAGATTATATTGATAATGATTGGAAGTTATGCAATAGAATTGTGAGGTAATTTATATTATTTAATATTGTTATCATTTACTTTTTTCATTATTTTATAAATTTATGATTCATGTTGGTATGCTTTCATTTATGTGTCGACACCTCATACAAGTGAAAAATTGGAAAACATGTTGAAAGACTATTTGATGGATTTGAATATCGACAACAAAGTATCCTCCAACACAGTTGATAATTATAGCATAAATGATGCTATGATTCAAAAGTTGAAGGATAAGATGTGGGTTGGCAGCTTATTGGTTGGAGGTAAGTTATTTCATATGTGTTGTTTTGCGCATATTCTTAACTTGATTGTGAAGGATGGGTGGAGACGATAAAGGAAACAATAGAGTGTATTCAGAATAGTGTTTTATATTAGAGTGCAACTACTAAAAGAGTTGAAACTTTTAAATGTAAACAAAATTTATGCATTCCAAATTAAAAAAAGTTAGTTTTGGATTGTCCTACTAGATGGAATTCAACCTTTAAGATGTTGGAGTCGACAATCCCATATGCTCAGCTGTTTATTAGACTAGTCGAAAGGGATTCTCAGTATATCTATGTACTATCAGAGGATCGATGGGACTTGGTTAGAGAACTTTATTTTAAGTTGAAATTATTCAATAAATAGACTGAATTATTCTCAGTAAAAAATATCCAACTTTGCAATGTATCTTTAGCACTATGTCCAACATAAAGCATGTTTTATCATTGTGGATGTTTAACTCCAATGCAGTGATTCGGACTATGGCGGAGTGGAAGGCAAAGAAGTTTAATTCTTATTGGTCTAAGGTTAGAGATATTGTTGCAGAATTATATGTGTTGGGCCTAAGATACAAGATGGATGAGATTGAATATATTTATAATACATTATACATTGGTAAAGCTCAAGAGCGTCCACATACTATGAAACAATTATGGTATCAATTGATTCAAGATTATGAAGTCAGAATGCAATACACTCATGATTAGGATGCAGGCAGTTCAACTCAGACTTCAGTTTCAATTTCGACCTTTTCTTCTGAGCCATTATTGACAAATTCTCTTTCAAATTTTTTGAAAGAGAAAAGGACTAGTATTTCTTACAATATGATGGAGTTAGATAAATATTTTTCCACAGATTGTGTTCCTGAAACTGAGGGTGAGTCGTTCGATAGATTATCATGGTGGAAGACGTCTGCACAGAATTATTCGATCTTGCAAAACATTGCATAGGACTTGTTAGTTATTCCATCATCCACCATTTCTTCAACTTCTGCATTTAGTACTAGTGGTTGGGTCATTACTCCTCATCGTGGTCGACTTCATTATTGCACTGTGGAAGCCCTTATGTGTGCTCAAAGTTGGTTAAATAATGAAGATATTGATGGTAAATTTTTTTCTTTTTAATATATTTATTTATCTATCTTTATATTATTATCTTACATAATATTTTGTTTTTTATTTTTCTACAGCCACAGGTATTAATACGAAGGGGACTAGTGAAATTAATCAACCAATTAAAGGTTATTTTGATCAAATATATAAAGATGAAGGTATTTTTAATTTTATTTTTATTTAATATTACATTATTAAATATTCTTTTTATTTTAATATTATATTACTAAATATAATGTTTGTACATACATATGATTGGATCCAAACTGTTGACGATCTTACCCATAAGTACAATTAGTCAATTAGATGATGCTCTCTCAGTCTCCACTATCCAGTTTATCCACCATGATATTATTTTAATTTTGTAAATTGTATCATTTCTTTTAAAATGATTTAGATAATCATTTGTGTACAACAAAATTTTCTATAGTTAATGAATTTGTTTTTATCAATTCTTTATTATAATAATTAATAAATTATCTAAGTAAATTTAAAATTTGTAATTAATTAAACTGAGATTCTTAACTATAACTATTAACTTAATGACTTTTCATACAAATTTCTAATCAATTGAATTAAAATTCCTAATTAATCATACCAATAAATACATATCATTAATGATATGCAAATATATATAGGACCCTTCAATCTAAACCTCACTTAATGACTTTTAACACAAATTGTGTTAATATTTAACTCATTGTACCTAAAATATTACTTAATATATTAAGACGCTAGTGATGTTACGCTTTCATTTAATGACTTATGGTTTTATTCAAATGAAATATTAAATGGTTTAATATTTAAAGATATAAATATTTTCTAATTTACTATTCGATAAAATTAATAACTTTATTATATCATAATTATATGTTATTATAATTTAAAGTTGTTACATAATATATATATTAAAAAGAAAAAGTTGAAAATTTTATAAAATTTATGAAATATGGTGTAGCACCCCACTCCCATCCGACACATGCCCGTACATCCTTCGGATAATCGAGCAAATGTCAACGGAAGTGATGCTTTAACTGCATCACTTTCAAATACTCATGGCATTATAAATTTAAACCATAAATATCATAATAATTAAACCCCAAATTCCTCATTTCATTTCATAAACAATATGTACATTGTAGCTTTACAAGTCATCCATATATATACAATATCAACAACCTATCAGAGTCTACAGCTTTGTCTACAAAACATGCTACATACATAAGGAATTATACAAAAATTTTAGTCTAAGTCGTTCAGCCTAGCTGACCGACCTTTGAGCCATATCTTCTATCCTAAAAGCAGTACTAGATCTCTTCTAAGCTGTTTTAGATGCTATATCGTCTCTCTCAAACTTGAAAATGTCAACGTTGCAATTTGGTTGAGTTTTGCGAACTCAATTGAATAACCATCCTCGATGGTTCACCCATATCACATAACACATCAATTTAAACAATCACATAAGTCACATAATTCATATTATTTCATTTACCAACATAAAGCATCGCAATACATGTTGTACAAAATTTTCACATTTCTCATTAAACATAATTCAATAATACATTGCAATCATTTAAAACATATATGCGTCATGCGTATATGCAATGTTCATAAGACTCACATTCATTTATTTCTTTGTTGTGACCGAGTTCCATTTTCACTGTCCTATATCTATTGTAGATACCGGGCTTATTAATATTGTCCCTTATCCGTTGGGGATACAGGACTCATTTTACATATTGAGCCTAAGGCTCTTACCACGTTCTGAGCTTTAAGGTCTTTTTCACTGGCAACTCCGATCCCAACTGCCTTTATCTCTCATGCATTCATGTAATGGTATGCACCACATATATTCAATCAATTATGCTCATTCAATCACATTCAAATTCTCTTTCTCATTCACATTTGTCATCGGACCCTGGGTTTGACATTCAACATACAAGTTGAGATTCACTTATTTCATCACATTCACATATAATGAGCACTTCCAAATATGGTAATCATACATCAAACGCCTCGAACATTCAAGGTCCAGAATCAGTACATACACATCATATAATAATTCATTGCAAAATTTAACAAACACACAATCAAAGTGAGACCATCTCAGGTTACTCATAGTTTCCTCCCGTTAGCTTATTGTCGTGAAGTCCCGGCAACGTTTAGAAGCGGTCGCTCAATATGCTCTTCTATAATATGCAAACATATATATTTACCATTACTACTTTGCACATTCATATGAATACTCAATCATAAGCACATGTATATATGTTATGTATAATGCATGTTCAATGACAAATTCTCGAGTATATTTCCTTAATACACATCTTATAATCAATTAACATCATCTTCTAGTCATCCTTTAATACTTAATACACTTTGTCCACTTTAATCACTTCATTCAACATCAACTAGGTTCATTCAAGATCTCATTTAAGCCTAAATACCTTATATGGGAATATTATAGCATTAATTTGTTCATACTTTACTCAAAAGATAACTCTTTTTCTTTATAGGTCTGGCCACAATTGTGGTTTCCTTGCTACGATCTTGATAGAAACCTTTGGAGGTGGCCACAATTGTGGTGCTCCTGTATGATCGTGACATAAACTCTTTCTAGCTAGGTCACGATCGTGGGGAAGGGCCATGATCCTGACAGAAATGTATTCTGTCAGGCCATGATCATTTGGTGAGGGCCACGATTGTGCCCTACCTTTTATTCCTTCTTTTCTGTACGAATTCAATAAATCTCCTCACATCTATTTCACACCAAATTTTTCCGAATTCACCTCTTCTAATACGACCTCATTTCATACTAATTCAACTATCATATCGATTACATTAACTCTATAAAATTCAACTCATTTGATTCATCATTTTCAACTTAATTTCATCATTCATGAAACCCCATCTCTTTCCATAGTATATCTCATTCATAATGCATCAAACAATTCATTCATTATGTTATGTCCTCATTTAACACTCTAAAGATTTCACATTTAGATGCATTGACGTCAAATATCCTTTTCCTTAAAGTATAACATCAAGATCAATCAAAACTTATCACACATTTAACTAACCTTCCCAACATCAAAATTATATTCCTTTTAAGCCCCAATTAAGTCCAAAAGCATCATAGATATATACCTCATTGTTAATGGGTTCAACCATTGCATAATCAAAATATTTCCATGAAAATCACTGCCCACAATTGTGGTGTCCCTTGCTACGATCGTGACAGGAGCTATTCTCCCATTTTTCCTGCAGTTTTCTAGTTTTTCTCAGGACAAATTTTTAGTTCAGTTTTGTATGACCATTATGACCTAGAAAATGAGGTATTTAGACAACACCTTATTCTAAAAAAATATTTATATTTATATTAAATTTCTAATGACATCAAATTCATATATTTTGGTTTAGTATTATGCAAGTTATACCTAAATTACTACAGACTGTTCTCATACCATGACAGCACACAATTTTCAACTTCAAGACAAATTTCAAGACACTTAAGGACAGAAATAAAATTCACTTCCTTCATAAAAATTGTACCCATATGTCTCTAGTTTAATATAAATAAAAAACTCATCCCATTTGGATATCAAGATATCGATATATGGCCAAAATACAGATGCATGTTCAGTGAAAACACTCCATCTAACATATTCCAGCACACATTACACTTCATTTTCAACTCTACCTTATCTCCAAACTATCAAATTTCTCATCATATATGTTCCATTTAACATTACCTATGAAGATTAAAGCATAACTTACTTGGTTTAGCTTTAAAATCTTCAAACTCTTTAAGATCTCACTTAACCCTAGCTCTTCATACAACCCACGTACATCATCCTTTAACGTGGTAGGGTTGGGTCTTTAGTGAGAAATGAAAGAGAGAGCAAGATGAGAGTAGCAAGTGAAAGATGAGAGGGCTAGGTTCAACGTGAATGGAAGTTGGTGAGAAAAATTTGTGAAGGAGGAGAAGAAAGCCACGAAAAAAGAAGAAGAAAGAAAATACAAACAATTAAATGGTCATGTAGAAGTTAAAGGAATCATTTAAGACATGGATTGGCAAGGTACACTTGTCACTTACCACATGTCCAGTCCATATAGGTTTAAACTAGGTTCTCTCATTTAACTAGCCCAATCAACTCCAAGTTCTACTCCAATTGTCTTTAAATTTCAATGACATATGTCATTAAATCCAAATGTCATTTATAAAAATTTCCACTACCATTTGACTTTTAATTATACTTCCATTTATCAATTGTCCTGCCATTTCGCATTTTTCGTAGTTCATAATTTACCCAAACATTCAGGAATTTTCTAAATTCCACCAAAATTTCTAAATCAATACCTATATACACCAATTCAATTTTCAATAGATATGAACTACAATTCATATCAAAAAATCACATTTATAAATCAATTATACCTGGAAAATGTCAATGAATGCATGTATAATTATTTTAATATTCAAACATTAATATTCACATGTGTGTGTATGTCATAATATGCATGAACATGAAATGCACTTTCTAACTTTTTATTAATCTCTCATGTACCGTATTCTAGGGTCCTAACCCTTAATATGGGATAACGGGATGTTACAATTCTCCCCTCCTAAAAAAAGTTTTGTCCTCGAAATTCTTACCTGAGTCATCAAATAGTTGGGGATATTGTCTCTTCATGTGCTTCTCTGTTTCCCAAGTCACTTCCTCACTTGAGCGATTCTTCTAAAGGACCTTCACCAATGGAATTACTCGATTTCTCAGCTGTTTCATTTAATATCCCATTATCTTAATCGGCTCCTCTACATAACTCAGATTACTAGATATTTTGATCTTCTGAGCTGGTAACACATGCATCGGATCCGACCGATACCTCTTGAGTATACTCACGTGGAATACATTATGTATCTGAGACATCTCACTTGGTAAGGCTAATCTATAAGCCAATGGTTCTATCCTCTCAATGATCTTATAAGGAACAATGTACCTAGGGCTCAACTTACCCTTCTTACTAAATCTCAACACTCCTCTCCAAGGCAAGACCCTAAAAAACACTTTATCTCCTATACTGTATTCCATATCCCTTCAGTGCTGATCCATATAGCTCTTCTGTCTATCTTAAGTTGCTTTTATTCTACTTGGGATCAGTTTCACCTTATCCATAGTATCCTGTATTAGTTCCAGGTCTTCTACCATTCTCAAGCCCTTTTCATCCCAATATAGAGGTGATCGACATTTTCTGCCATATAATGCCTTATATGGTGCCATTCTGATACTACTGTCAAGTGATTATTATATGCAAACTCGATCAGAGCTATATACTGATCCCATGCTCCTTGAAAACTTCATTGACACAAGCTCTGAGCATATCCTCAACAGTTTTAATCATCCTCTCACTCTGTCTATCTGTTTGAGGATGAAATGTAGTACTGAAGTTTAATTTTGTACCCATAGCCGACTGTAAGCTCTTCCAGAACCTCAAAGTAAATTTGGGATCCCTATCTGATACAATGGACACTAGAACCCCATGTAGTCTAACTATCTCATTTACATACCTCCAAGCCAGCTGGTCTAGTGAGTTACTCTCTCTTACTGGTAAGAAATGGGCAGACTTAGTCAATCGGTCCACCACAACCCATATAACGTCATTTTGCCTTGGAGTCTTTGGTAATCCCATTATAAAATCCATCATAATTTGTTCCCATTTCCACTTCAGAATAGGTAACAAATGAAGCTTCCCAACCAGAACTTTATGCTAAGCTTTAATCTGATGACATGTTAAGCACTTAGCTACATATTCTGCTACTTGCTTCTTCATTCCTGGCCATTAGAAATGCTACTTTAACATATTATACATCTTGGTGGTAGCAGGATGCATAGCATAAGTGGATACATGTGCTTCCTTTAAAATTCCTTTCTCAACTCATCCACATTAGGCACACACAGCCTTTGTTTCAACCATAATGTTTTATCTCTCAGCTTAAACTCAGAATCTGGATTCATTTTCAACCTCTATAAGTTTCACCATTTTGGGATCTTTACTTTGGACCTTCTTGATTCTATCATGCAATAACGGTCTCAAATTCAGTGTGGCTATCAGTATCTCATTTTGTTTTAGATTTAACTTCACATTCAAGGCTCTCAATTGAATTAAGCTCGATAACCTTGATAACTGAATCTGAGCTACATTGCTATTCGACTTCCTACTCAATACATCTGCCACTACATTAGCTTTTCACGGATGATACTCAATCTTATAGTCATAATTCTTTAATAGCTTTATCCATATCCTCTTTCTCATGTTCAACTCCTTCTAAATCAGTAGATACCTCAAGCTCTTATGATCGGTATATATCTGAAAAGTCTCTCCATATAAATAATGTCTCTATATCTTTAGAGCAAAGCCTACTGCTGTGAGCTCTAAATCATACACCGGATAGTTTATCTCATGAGACCTTAATTATCTCGATGCATAGGCTATTACCTTTCCATACTGTATCAATATACATCCCAAGTTGATGTGAAGCATCACTGTATACTATATATCCTTCAGTTCTCGATGGAATAGTCAATACCGATGCTGTAATCAAACGGTGTTTCAGTTCCTCAAAGCTTCTTTGACAATCATCATTCCATCTGAAAACCACATTCTTCCTCAGAAGTTTAGTCAGAGGGGCTGAGATTAATGAGAACCCCTCGATAAACCTTCGGTAATATCTAGTTAACCCTAGGAAGCTCTGGATTTCTGATACATTCTTCGGAGCTTCCTACTTCATTACTGCCTCTGTCTTCTTCGGATTAACTTGTATACCTTTTCCATTTACTACATGACCTAAAAACACTACTTGATTCAACCAAAACTCACATTTACTGAATTTGGCATATGATTGTTTCTCCCTCATAATCTCGCGGATCACTCTTAAGTGCTCAGCATGCTCTTCTTTGCTCTTTGAGTACACTAAGATGTCATCAATAAACACAATTACAAAACGATCTAGGTAAGGCTGAAACATCTTATTCATCAAGCCCATAAATGCAGCTGGGGCATTAATCAACCCGAAAGGCATTACTAAGAACTCATAATGCCCATACCTGCTCCTGAAAGTACTTTTCGGTATATCAGCCTCTGCTATCTTCAACTGATAGTACCCAGATCTTAAGTCCAACTTAGTAAACACCTGAGCTCCCTGCAACTAATCAAGCAAATCATCGATTTTAGGCAATGGGTATTTGTTTTTTACTGTTACCCGATTCAGTTGCCTATAATCGATGCACAATCTCAACGTTCCATCCTGCTTTTTCCCCATTTAACTAGTCCAATCAACTCTAATTTCTACTCCAAATTGTCTCCAAATTTCAATGACATATGTCATTAAATCCAAATGTCATTTATAAAAATTTCCACTGCCATTTGACTCTTAATTCTACTTCTATTTATCAATTATCCTGCTACTTAACATTTTTCCTAGTTCAAAATTTACCCAAAAATTCAGGAATTTTCTAAATTTCACAAAAATTTCTATATCAATATCAATATACACCAATTCAATTTTCAATACATATGAACCACATTTCATATAAAAAAATCACATTTATAAATCAATTATACCCAAAAAATGTCAATGAATGCATGTACAATCATTTTAATGTGCAAACATTAATATTCACATATGTGTGTATGTCATAATATGCCTGAACATGAAATGCACTTTCTAACTTCTCATTAATCTCTCATGTACCATATTCTAGGGTCCTAATCCTTAATATGGGATAACAGGATGTTACATATAGTATGCTTATGACACTCTAAGGATGAGAAGAATTTAAAGTAAAACTTATATCAAGGTTTCGCGTAAGGAATTACTCCTAACAAACGTTTAATCAAAGTGACTTAAGAATGAATCTTTTAATATTAGAATTTAGAAAGGAGAAAAATTATGGATATAAATTTAGATTAATTAGAATATAATGATTTTGGGAAAAAAAAGTAAAAGAGCTATTTTCAAAAGTAATAAAAATAAAAATTTATAAAAACATATGAAAAGTATTTATAAAATGTATTCCAGTTTTAATAAAATAATAGCTCTTGTCAATATAATATGCTATATGTATTTGTTTGGATAACTCAATCACTTATATATTGTTTTGGAATTGATACATTAGGATTAATAAAGTGATTAATTCATTTTACGATTAATATAAATACATATATGCATAATGTACATATTGTGTAAATATGAAAAATAAAATAAAAAAGTTACGTTAAGATTAATCATGATATTAATTAATTTCTTTTAATATGTGTAATAAAATATAAAATTTTACAATGATTATTTAATAATAGATATAATATGAATAGACAATAATATTTATACAACTAAACAAGTAAAAAAAATCAACATTAACTATAAGTACAACTACTGCATCAATTAAGAGTCTTGTACACAATTTATAAAAATATTAAAAGTTTGAAAATATTATATTATAAACTTAACAAACTTATTTTTTTTAAAACCGTATTAAAAAGAAATATAATAATTTATTAAACACTTAAAAAAATATTTGAAATAAATTGATTGTACTGAGATAATAACCTTTTTACATTTACATTATAATTAATTGTCATAATAAATTTACAAAATTAAAATTAAAATCTCTTATTTATAGAGAGTAATTATGACATCATTATCATTGCTACATACTTTTAATAAATATACATTGGTTCATATTTTATATCTTTTATTTTAAATAAATATTTTTGTATCATTTATAGGTAATTTCATCTTATACTTTACTATAAATGGTTATGTTGTAATTTATAATTTATGAATTTTAAAAATGCAACTACAACCTTTTCAAATTCTCTTAAAATAAATATATAAAAATTTAAAAAATATATTAAACGATTGGCCCGAATGAGGCCCAACGGGCTGGTGCCATGGGTTAAGTGGCTTCGGCCTACCTAAGAGCCACGAGCCATTCTTGCCCTCCAAATTTTTTTTTGACCAAGCCGGACTCGCCATCGACGGCTCGTGCCTAGCCCAACCCGTTGACACCCTTGGTTGGACCTGAGATATAAGATGAAAGGGCTATATTTTTATTATTCGAAGTTATGTAGTGATAAGGCTTAAGCATATATTGACATCGTTAAACAATTATGGTATGATTTGTTTAATGATTATCAACTAATATTGTACAAAGATCAGGATTGCAGTAATTTAGTTTTTGTAGCATATTCATCTTCATCTTCATCCATCGTTGATATAAATGGTGTGAGTCCTGAATTTGAAGAATTCATCAGGGATAAAAAGGATAAGACTTCCTACAATAGTACGAAGTTAGACAACTATTTTAAGGCATGTGTTGTGTCCTCAATTAAAAATGTGCAATTCAATATATTATCATGACGGAAGACATGTGGACATACTTATTTGATTGTGAAAGTAATTGTGCAAGACCTCTTAGCAATTCTAGTATCTAGTGTTACTTTAAAGTTTGCTTTTAGTACTGATGGTTAGATAGTTAGTCCTTATCATACTCGACTTCATCTTAATACTATAGAAGCCCTTATATGTGCCTAAAGTTAGTTAGGTGATGAATATATTTAAGGTAAACTCTATTCTTTATGATATGTTAGTTATGTTTACCTTAATAATTTTAACAATTATATATCATATTATATTTTTATATTGATATAGGTATAAAGACCATTCTTCCAAATGAAAGTTTCATTGAAAAATATTCAATAATGAAGGTATATTTATTTGTTAATGTGTTATTGTTGTTGTTGTTGTTAATTATCATGTGTTCAATACTAATTTAATAAAATTATTGCATAATTGGTATAACTTACATAATAATTTTTCTATTTATAGATGAAGTGGTGCATACCATTGACTTTCCTAATTATAATGAATAGCTAGCTCCTTTCTTCTAATTATGGTTGTTTTCTTTAATCTTTACTTCTCGATTTACTATTTTTTTTTCATATGATTGCTGTAACATCCCACTCCCGTTGGATCCGAACCCGATATCGATGGTGATATCCGAATCCGTGCCCCGCGAGGGTGGCGTGCCACATC
>JAOQMS010083903.1:0-20797 GCA_027563885.1 Erythroxylum longipes | reverse complement strand
AATAAATGTCATATTAAACTCGACAATAACATGTCAAAACTGTTACTAAAGCATCATATCTTTAGTAACATGGGCTGTCATAGCATACTCATTAGTGTTACCATTCATATTTAATAGCACTTATCACCTGTTACCGTATGTCATTTTTGTTATAGTGTACAAATGAGGAGAATTTAGTCAAAGCTTTACATTTGACAAATAAATGGCAATACCTACATCTCATATATTCGATTGGAAATTAGCTTTCAACCTAAAGTATGAAATTCGACCGTTAGAACAAAAAATGTGAAAGAACCAACCTCTCAAAGATTCTGGCTTTGCATTTCCTGTGATTTACTAGAAAACAAAGTGAGGAGAAGTGAAGAATTGAGATTCCTCGAAAATGAAGTGAACGAAGTGAGGAGAAGTGGAGAACACAAATATGAGATTCTGAGAAGAGAAAGCATAAAGAGTCAAGTGAGAGTGGTTTTTTAGCCTCTGAAATTGTATAAAACAAACTAGTTTCAACCAATTCCTAAATAAACCAGTTAGTTCATGAATAAACTAGATGATTTTTATATACACAAATTATAAAATGAAACTGAACTAAATAACTAAATGGTTCATACTACTCTTGATCTAACTTGTCGGTCTATTTTGGTTTTTTAAAATTTGGATTTAAATGTGGGGATATTTGATAAACGATTAATTGATTATATTTATATACCAATATTTAATATGTTTTGCTTATTATTTGAGAATATTATGGTATTTGTGGTACTTATTATGCTTCAAATGATTTTTTAGGTGACAACTGCCTTTATAGACAAAGAGTAGAAGAATTCAAGTGAAATTGTGGCATATAATGGAAGAATTTAAGTAACTTTGGAATTACATGGTTGTGTATAGTGATTGTGTAAGTCATTGTAAACTTGTGGAGTTTTGAAGATGATGTTTATGCATATGGGAAGATACACGCTTATGTGTGTTGACATACACGGCCATATGTGTACTCCTATAAGTTTTTATGACTATGTGAAGTCCAATTGAGAGGTTTTTAGAGATACACGGTCACCTACATAGCTATGTAAGTGATCATGTATTTTCTAGAAAAGTTTTTGCTATAAAAGGATATTATGAGGGTTACAGCAGAGGGAGGAAGATTCCAAAGTCACTGGAGATACCAAAAGAAGAAAGAAAACACCAAAATAGGGGTTTCACATCATAAATAAGAAGATTAAAATTGGAAACATCAATATCAACTTCAGTTTTCCAGATTTTCCATCTCAAAGCTTGAAGCTAATTTCATTCTCTAATTCTTTTTATATTTCATTGCTTTATATGCCAAGTTTGAATAGTTGTGTTTTAAACATGATTACTGATTACTAAATCTATGTTAGGGTGTTATTCTTGAATTGATTGTATAACTTTTACCTTATTGAATTCAATATATTACTACTTTGTGATATTTGTTGAGCTCATATTTAATTTGAATCAAGAGATTGAATCAAGATATTTTTGTTAAGTTGCGCAATGAGAGTTGGTACTTTAATAGACTTACAAATATCAAGTTAATAAGCAATGAAAGAGAGATTTAAATTATGAGTTGATTATCCTTCGGATTGCTTCAAATCCAATTGAGTAATTAAGAGTAGTTTTGAGAAATTGCGAGATTGCAACTTAAATTTCATCTATGTCAATTGGGATTACTTGATTAGATCGGTAATGAAAGCCTTTGGATATCTAAGATCAAGCATAATTGAATTCACAAGGAAGAAAGACAAAACAAGAATAAAATAATTCCTAAGTTCCATCATTGAGTACTCCAATTTCATTATTATCTTATACTTATTCAATCATCAATTTTTATTAGTTTACTTTAATTTTGAGTTAACTCAATCATTTGTTACCTTAGACAAAATGTAATTCAAATTGTTAGTTGACTATATTCACTCCTTATGACTCATGTACTTGTGTTATAGCATACAACAGGCAAACATCCTTATCCTTATTGTATTAAACCCTTCAGGAGGTTACTAGGTTTTATTCTTACTTTTTAATAATCATTAGAGCTTGCAAGAATTTTTGGACTCTTTATGGTTTCCACCACATTAGGCTGGTCATACTGGATTAGATGGACTTCCTCATGGATCTTTTAATCCTCTATTATTAGAGTGTTGTTTAATGTTATTGGAATAGATAGAATATCAGGTTGAATGCACTCACTCTCCTGTGTTAAGGACGGAGATAAGCTATTGTTTCTATATAGCTCTTCATTCCTTTCCTCCATAGAAATGGCCATTAGCTCCTCATAATCTCCTCTGATAAAGGTTTTGTTTGTTGGCATAATTTATCCCTATAGTTGCAAGTAAAGGTGACCATTGCTAAGAAACTCTAATGGAGTCATACGTAAGTTGATCTCATTCTAAGGTTGAAGCAAAGGTATTACTTGAGGAAGATCCATAGTTATATCAACATTTATCCATATCCTTGCATATCCAACACATTTTCTCAGTGATGTTTCCTTTTGTATTTAGATTGGTTTGCCAATATAATTGAGAAGTAAGCTTAAGCCATTAGTAAACCATTACTCTAACAGAATTTGGTGGAAACTGGTTTAAATTGGAACTCGCTTTTGGTGAATATCCTTAATTTTTACTTTTAGCTTCCATATTTATAGGAAAATTGGGTGGTTGTTAATGTACCATGGTCCCGTTTCAATTATTTCTTGAGCTGAAGAAGAACTTGAAAATTTGAATAATAATATGTGGTCTTCATTTAGAAAAACATCAATGAGGCTTCAGCTCTTCATTATTCCAAAGCCCACTTCTTCACTATAAGGAAAGCCAAGTTCCTTCCTAACAGAAACCGTACCATTGTCAATTTCTAGGAAGCTATTACCTTTTTCAAGGTTTCCAAAGATAGTAAAACTATCATTACACCATTCGTTAATGGGGGAAGAATAATAATGGAGTGAGGAGGAGGAATCTTTGAAAATAGTTTTCCAAGAGTGAGGTATAGTCTTCAACGCATTATTAACCGATGTGGATTAAAGAGTTGGAGAGAGGAGTCTTAGAGGGTAATAGACGGAATTCTAAAGTGGAACTCTATCTAATGTCTAAGTTTTGTAGTAAAAAAGCCATAGACATCTATCGGGTGTAGAAATTAAAAATAGTTACCATAAATAGTTTCTTTAGACGGATGGAATTAGAAAAGAACTAAAATGCCCTTAGAATAAAAAAGGAAGCTAGAAGCCAACAACCAGACATGAATGCACAAGAGAAGATCTAGAGAGATGAAATATGCTAGAGAGACATATAAAGAAGAGGGTAAGGCTAGGGAGATGGAGAAGGAAAGACATAGAAGAGATCAACAAAAGGAAAAGTTATGGTTAGAGAGAAGGCAGACACTCTCTCAATACCATAGACAATGACAATATAGTTAACTTGAACCCTTGACTTGATTATTAAAAACAAAACTATGTACCATTTGTCTATATCTTATAACTTGTATAAATTTGATGTAGATCCTTCTATAAATGTTTTCTTTTATTTGTTCTCTTTTATACATCTTTTATAAATGTTTAAAAGATTTGTTTATAGTACACTTCTCATTAAATAATTTAATTTATTTTATTTGTTCTCCTTGATTAATTTCAAAATTTTTTCATATTTTATTTAATTACCTTGAATAAATATAGGTTTAATGATTTAAAAGCAATCATTTTTCATGCTCTTTTGAGCATTTTGGCTCTAGTGATATGCTCATATTATAGTATAATTTTCAACTTATTATTCAAAATTTTTAAAGATTATTTTTTGTCAAATTCGTTTAAGGAAAATAGATGTAATAAGAACCGCAATTTCAAATCAAACTCTACTATAACAAAATCGTGGGAACTTTATGAAGGCACAATTGGATTAATGTTGTATAGTGCTTGGGATAGACCTGATGTTATATGTTATATTGGTAAATAATATGATGCAAGGTCTCATCTTTGCTAGTTATCAGGGCTTCTCTAGTCCTATGAGCAAATATGAAGTGCTTTGCAAAATGCTCATACCCCAACATAGAGAATTATGAATCAAAATGTTAAATACTTAATAGGATCATATTCACACATATAGTTGCGTGGTGAAAACTTTCTTGAAAGAGAATAGGAGAAAAGAAGTCTCTAGAGTTCTTAGTTTTAGTGGCCTATCAAAAGTCATTATAGAGCTAACAACAAATATGAATTACAATGATTCATTTAAAAAATTAATCCTTATAGAGTTCATTGAATTTCATATTTGTAAGATTCATAGAATTTTATAATTTTAGTCAACAAGTGTTAATCACTTTTTTGTTTAATGGTTAATGATACTTATGTAGTATTTGTTATTTGTAGCAACTATTGAATTTCAAATGTTATATGTTTATTGAAATGCATTATTCTTTCAGTTTTGATTGTTTTATATGCATTGTTTACACAAATCATACTTGAGATATTTGTAAATAAATATACTTGAGTAGAATGATTAATTGTTGATCATCTATTATATGGATGATGATTGGAAAGCTAGCAACCTATTGATTCTAACATAATTGTGAAAACAATTAAAGTTTTTATTTAGAAGATTGCATCAAATTCACTGAAATTGATAACAATCACATATTAAATGTGTCATTATGGACATATGTAATTGGAAAATGACTATTGTATATAAAATTTTGTTAGATAATTCACTAGAGATTAGAAAGTATGTAAATGCAATATGTATTGGAAGAGAAAAAGGCCTTTATCTCATTATATAAAATCGTGATAGTCTTTAATAAGAAAATTATGACAACATAGGAAAACTGTGAGGTATGTGATTCATGTAAAAGAATAACTCTTTTGCTTATGCAATATATATAATAATGTTATGCTAGAGATTAAGAGGTATAACCATGCCAAGGACATATGGTCCACACTAGTAACATGTTATAGTGGAATCCTAGTAACTATATAATGATCACACTCAATATTTTGTTTGACATTATATGTGTACCATAATAAATAAACAAATCATAAATAAGAATATAAGATAGGAGAATTCAATGTTAAGGTATGTGAAGTTAATGTCATACATAGTGAAATGAGGGAAGTTAGTCATATCTTAGCTTATACTGAGCTAATGTAAATTGTTACACTTTTTTGCCTTCACGTTAGAAGCATATGAAAATGTACTTAACCTATGATATAAATTTCAAGATGATATAAGATACTATGAAGCACAAATCAATAAAATTTTTAAGGATTTTAAGCCATATATTGAGGCATATATTACTAAGTTATGCTCACAAAAAGTTAAAAACTAAGCAGGGGAAGCACTATGATGAGCATAAGTGAAAAGCAGAAAGAAAGTCTTTTATAATTCTTAGAATCCCTAGAAAGGACTAAGGATAGTTAAAATGGGAAACAAAAATAACCTCCTAAAGAGAACAAATCTTATTTATTTTATGTTTAAGTTAGCCTTAGATCCGATATTAATTTCTATAAAGGTGGAAAGGACAAATTTTCTTATAATTATAGTAGTCATGGTTTTATGTTGGATATTAGATGTTGTTTATTAAATGAATAAAATTATTTTTTGTTTATCTAGTTCTTACAATCTCTATTCCAATTTGTGACATACTAAACTTGGTCATATTAGATAAAATCGAATAAATCAATTGATCAAAAATATTTTGTTTAGAAGACCTACATAAAGTAGAATAGTTTACTTGTGAATATTTTCTAGCTAAAAAAAGCACAAAAACCATTGATCAATGAAAAAAGATGCTAAACTATTGCAAGTAATTCATTAAGATATTTATGGATAAACTAATATAAGAGCATGGAAAAATACTTATTTTCATCACATTTATCAATAATTATATTCTGCATGATTATCTTTATTTGGTTTCTCAAAATTTTGAAACATATCTTATTTCAAAAATTATATGAATTTAGTTATGAATCAATAAGATAAAGGCAAATATAAAAAATTCCAAAATTGTTCAGTATAATAAGAGTTCTTTAAACAAATCAAGAACTCATGTGATGGAAATTGAATGGATAGCTAAATGACTATCATATAACACTCTTCTTATTATTAGGTCTATAATGGTATAGGAAAAATTACCTATCATGTATTGGTTGATGTGTCATTGATGATTATATATGTACTTGAAGGGTGCCTATTAAATCATATCCTAAAACACCATATGATATATGGATAAGTAAAAGACCTGATGAACCATATATGATTTCTTGAGAATATGTTTGCTACCTATAATCAAAATCCTTATTATAAGTATAGGAATTTAGGTTCCAAAGGGAAGAAGAAGATTATATTTAAAATATTTTTTGAACATTACAAAGGGTATATGTTCTAAGGTGAACAAGTTAATAAACAAGTAATTGAATTTGAGTTACAAGATATCATATTCTTAGAGAATGATTTTTTAAAAGCAATAAAAGATAGTTCAAAACTTATCTCTATATGAGAAAGTTGAATCATAATGCTTCTATAAAACAAAACCAATTAAATGGTATTCATTTGAGTGAGAGATATTTAGAAGATGATAATTTGGTTTAGGATCAATGACAATTGCAACCCAATGGAAGCTCTTTACCACCATCTAATTTGAGTCAGAGCAATATGAATACAGAGAGATTAGTTTCTCAATTTTTCATTATGCCTATATTGTGAGCGAATTATACCTTATACAAATTTTAAGATGAAAGTAATAACCTTTATGGTATTTCCAAAAGAATATAATGAGCCAAGGAATATGAAAAGGCTTCACCTAGTCTTGCTTAGGATGAATGAGTTATAACAACAAAAGAAGAATGAACTTTAATGAGTTTGATATGAGTATAAGACTTAAATGATTTTTAGAAGGATGTAACGCCATCAAGAATATATTTTTTATGTTAAGAAAAAGACTTATGGTAGCTTTGAAAGATACAAAGTGTATCTAATGCCAAAAGGATACACAAAATTGAAGAGATTGATTATGAGGAGAAATTATCATTTATTGTGAAGTTTACATCAATTTTACTGATTCTAGCCTTAATAATAGGATTTGATCTCGTCATACATCAAATGGATTTAAAGAATATGTTCTTAAATGAAGAAATCTATATATTACGATGATTAGGTTTCATTTAGAAGGTCCGAGAACATTACACGATCAAAATGTTAAAGTTAACCTATAGTCTAGTATAGTCTCAATGTAGGTGGTACATTAAATTAGTATTATAATCATGTCATATGATTTTAATATGATTAGAAAAGACCACTTATTATATCTTAAAAATATCCAACAATAAATGTATAATTTTATTGTTTCATATATATGATATTTTTAATAGCTAGTGATAGTAAGTAGTTTGTTAAGCAAACAAACAAATTGGCTATCAACCATGATCAAAATGAAGAATATAGCTAAGGTTGTATACACACTTGTCATTAAGATCTCTAAGTATCATTCAATTTGAGTTCTTACTATTATAAGCTACATATATATCAAAAGAATATTTGAACACACTAATATCTAAATATGAGCACCTAAGCAATATGTAGTATCCATGCATATCATAAGAAGAAGTGATAAAGATGGTTCGTTATTATGAAATAATCAGTAATCTCATGCACACTATGTTGTGTATGAACAAGTACATTCAAAGATAGTACTAGAGAGCTCCAATATTAATATCAAATCAAACACATAGATATTAAATACTATGTTGAGTATATAGTGGCATAAAGCAAAATGAATATGTATCGTTACTATTTATAATACTTGTTATCAATTATGATAGTTTATTTTTCATTGAATATTTTATGTAATATATGTTTAATTAAGAATTAAACAACATCTTCTAGATTGGATTTTAAAATTCAGTTTTAGAAATATGAGAATGCTTGATTTTGAATTAAGCTTTTTGTTCTAGAATGAATATTAGAATGAGTGTCGAACATTTATTTTCAGATATAGAAAGTATGTTGGATAGATACGAGTTGCCTTCCCACATAGATGATCACCTCCATTATTTTATAAGATTGGTGATGAGACAAGCCTTAAGTTATTTATCAAGGTGAAAAAAATGAGAGCTTAAGGCTTAAAACACTAATTTCGATGTGAAATATATTAAAGGGTGTAAAAGATTATTATTAACGATATAACTAGTGATTGCAATCCAGACCGGTCCAACCCAACGAAACCTGAGGTCCAACCGAGAGGGAAAAAATGATATAATTTTTTAAAATTTCTTTTAAAAAATAATAAATTGGATAAGGCTCGGCTGGGTCGCCCTTGGAGCTAGCGCGGCCCAGGTGTGGCCCTGCCCATTTCCATCCTTGGACATAACTAAAGCAATGACATGGTCACCCAATTTGTCTTAATATGTCAGAAGTGACTTTTAAAGGGTGGATTAAATAAATAAACAAGTGAACTCAAGTTAGGCATTAGGTACATTTGAAATATCATTTGATAGTATTTGAGGAAATACATATGTTTTCATAAAAAAGAGTCAATATTGTAACACATGAATCATACCGTGTGTGCATTTTTGACCAATAAGGATAATATAAGTCGTATTCTCAACTTATATTGTGTAAGGATCCTTTGAGGCTATATAACCTCCAATTTAAAGTACCCTTTTTACTCAACTTCTAATTCCATTAAATTAAATTAATGTTTGCTATCTTAGAATGTTACTCAAAAATCATGAATGATTCAATATAATAGGGCATTTTAGAAAAGCGAGTTACTTTGATTCAAATGATTGAGAAATGAGGAAGATCATTTCAATTTCAAATTTTATATCAAGATATATTTAAAAGGGACTACCTTCTATGTAGAAGGTAGAATAAATAAAAATATTTATATAATGAGAATTAGATGGTGATTAATGAAAAAAATGTTCTAGGGTATAGCATACTAAATCCACTTAAGGATTGATTAATCAGTCGAGGAGTCATATATTACTAATAGGTATATGAGGATATTCTCTCAAAGTATGCTAGTCGTATAAGATACTAGACAAGTATAAGTAATGTAGAATCAAAATTTTCTAGTCAATTAACTTTATAAGATGCAAGTAGTAGACAATGGATAAGCATACATAATGTGTTAATAATATGAAATGTTATAATTGTATACATCAAAACTGAAAATTATATATAAGATCTGATTTACTAAAAAGATGAGAGATAGATAAGAAAATTTTGAAATCAGTAAAAAGGGTAGTGAAGGAGTTCTACAAGTTTTGTGATTCTGTAAGTCTATTATCCTGTAGATTAAAGAAAAAATTTGTAAGTGATTTTTGTTTAATTGACTAGTGATATAAATGCATTTAGATCCTACCATGTTATTTGAAAATGAAAATTTTCTTACGTATCATTATGCACTAGACAATAAGTGTATAACCTTATTTATTGGTTATCCATCTCCAGTGTGTGCCTTTACCTCTCCAAGCAAAAGTGAAGAAGAGAAGGTATTTCATATTCCATGACAACATTTTAGCAACAAAAGCCTTGAAGCTTGGTCCATGACCTATCCATAACAAAATCCTATCTTACTCCAAAATTGGTCCCCTAGTCTCAACATTAAAGAAATTAAGCTACCAAAAGTCCCTATCTAGTTGTAAATCCACAGGTTACCACTGGAATACTAGACCATAAGAGGACTGGATCACTTAGTAGCTATGTTTAGAGGCCTATTTATTTTGATCAAGTCATAATAGAACTTAGTGGAATTAATTATGCTAGAGTGTGTGAAGTTATTAACACCTTGAATCATCTGCCTGAGGAAATCCCTATCCTCAGATTGGATGAAAACTTTCTGTTGATTGAGGATATTTTCAAGGTTATATATTCGTAGAAACCTACCACCAAAAATAAGAAAGCATGGAATCCTTATAGAAGAATATTCAAATCAGGATATTCCTAGGATCTTTAGGAGATAACAACTACTTCAGTCTTCTAAGAGACAACTCAGTAAAAGAAGGTATAACTACATATGCATCACAAAGTAAGGTTTTAGACTCAAATAAAGCAAAAACTCCTCCAAGCTCATAAACCAAATTATCCATGCCTCCATTCACCAAAAAAAAAAGCTATCATAGATAAGCTTGCTATTATCAATATGCACCTATCGATTAGCCCTAACCATATGATTCTCAAACCAAGAAGAATTTGTTAATAGGGAAGATACTAAAACCCCTTAAAAAGCACCTATCTTGCACCATGAAACTTCAACACATAAGAAGGAAGGCTATAAACCTATAATTAGAAGGAAATCAAATAGGAAAAAAGGTCCTTAAATTAGGATATAACTTCATGATACTAGCTACTTAAAATATTAGAGGTCTAAATTCCCTTAACGAAAAACTCTTTGATGAAAAATAAGCCTATGGAACTAGGCGTTCTTGAATCTAGAATCAAAGAAGCAAATTGTCAGTTTTAAAACTTTTTGCCTAAATATTGGAAGCTATTACACAAATACGAAGCTCATCCAAATGGTATAATTGTATTCTTGTATAATGAGGCGAAGACATCCATATTAAAATCCATAATTACTGAACAACTCATATATGCGGAGGTATGTATTAAGGATCTCAATCAAATTGTTCATATTTCTATTGTACATGCCCTTAATTACCCTTTTCATAGAAATTCTCTGTGGAATAAACTTAGAGAAATTGTTATAAATAAATGGAACACAAAATAATCCTATGAGGATTGTAATTATTAGTACTGATTGTCTTTCGATCATCTAATCTAATAAAATGAATTACTAAAATTAAATAAAATGATTAATAAACTAAAATAACAATGAAAATTAACAAAATCAAAGCAATGGTCATGAATAAAGCCATAAGTAAAATAAGATTAAGATATAATCTCCCAATAACCTTTCTTATATTTTGAATTTTATCTTGACTTGATAATTAACCCTAGTTGTTTATATTGATAAGAATTGTAACACCCCACTCTCATAGGGCATATTCTCGAACATATTGATGATATTCGAGAACATAATTTATGAGGATGGCATGTTAAGACAATCAGAACTACTCATTACAAATTTTTTATGCATCAAATACATTTTCAGAAAAACCAGTAATCATTTTGGCACATTTCATTTACAACATATCCAAAATTAAATGTTATTACACTTTACAATTCACTTATACACTGTACAATAGTTGTGTAATACAATCTTTAATACAAAATGACTAAAAACATATGCAGGTACAAACTAATCCCGACCCTTAGCTCTTATCTGATTTCAGTGGCTATACTCCGAATTAGTCTAACTAGATATCTCCTCTAAACCTGAAAAGCCACGTTGCAATTTTGATGAGTTTTGTGAACTCAGTGAGTGAGCCATCCTCGATGTTCTCACTCATATCAACACATAACAATTCATAATTAACATTTAATTCACAGATAAATCACATCAACAATTACTAAACATTTCTTCACATTTCCTCATATTTCACAAATTCAATTTATGTAGGATATTGCACGTTTCTATTTCAAAACATTCCATATAATGCACTTCAATCAATCATATTACACATATTAATCTTATATGTAATTGCTCATGAGGCTCCACTTTCATTGTTAATTGTTATGACCGAGTGCCTTTTAGACTGTCTCATATCTGTTGTGAATACATGGCTCATTGATAACTGTCCCGTATCTGTTGGGAATATTGGGCTCATTTTGCTTAGTGCGCATGTGGCTCTTAATCACATTCTGAGCTTTCAGCTCTTTTTCTTTAGTCACTTCGGTCAAAACTTCCTTTATCTGATCATGCATATCATGTAATGAAATGCATAAATTCACATATATGCAATTAATCACTTTCATTCATTATATATAATCAATTTCACATTTTCATTAGATCTATGTCCGACATTCAACGTTTCGTTGAGAACACTTATTTCTTTCTCATTAACATTCAATGAAGCACTTCCAATCAATCTCAATTATTAAACTCCTTAGGCTATCAATGTTTGGAATCATTACATCCAAATATTTATCACTTCAGTCATTGAAATTCAAGCAAATACAAATCATTCCTAATGAGAAACATCTAGTTTACTCACAGTATGCTCTAAATTAGCTATTGTCTTTATGATCTGGAAATGTCTGGGCGGTGATGTTTAATCTTATGTATCTATGTTCAAGCAATACACACATTTATACACATTACTAATTTGCATAATCACATAAGCATTCAATCGTACACATATATATATGTGTGTAATATATAATGCATGCTCAATTTGACTATCATGGATATGTTTCCTTTATTCACATCTCTTGATCATTTAAACATCATTGTTTGTGTATGTCTAGCTTACGCTTAGGCTCATAACTCAAATATACTTGATTATTTTAATATCATCAATCAATCATTCTCCAATGTTATTCTAGCATTATATGATCATATAATATCCAAACTCTCATTCATTCTTAATTGATACATATTGCTCATCTCTTTTGAATCACATTTGCATTTCTATGAACACTTTCATCCCTATAATTATCTCTAAATTTCCAGATTTTGTTTCCCTAATATCAACCATCTATGCTTAGGTTATAACCTTGATTATCACACTAAACATATCCACATTTAATCATTTAATCCATCATCAAACTAAGTTCATTTGAAGCTTCATTCAAGCTTAAATGCATCATAAGAAAGTACCTTACCATTTGTTGTTTTAAACATCACTTAGAAGTCAACATTTCTCTTTTTATGCTTGCCCACGATCATGGTGGACCTTTCCACAATCGTGGTGGACCTTCCCACAATCATGGTGGACCTTCCCATGATCATGACAGAAGCTTATGTAACTAGCCACGATAGTGGAGACTTTGCCATAATCGTAATAGAACCTAAATAATCCAGGCCACGATTGTGGGGACTATGCCACGATCGTGCCCTATTTGTCTTCCTTCATTTTTCCACGAATTCCACAACATTAACAACATCATTAACACTCCAAATTTTCCAGAATTCATAATGCAATTTCCTTTCATACTAAACCACTAGATAGATTGCATTAAAACTCATAAAATTCTACTCAATTGATTTATTTTCATTTACTTAATCCTATTATATATGCATTCATAACTTTTCTAGACTTTATCTCTTTCATAATACATCAATAAATATTTTCCATAGTTTATCATTTAGACTTCATAACTTTATCATTCTCACCTTATTTATAACTCATAAGTATCCATGAAACAAATCATAAATCATTGTTCATAAACCATACAAAAACATAACATGATTTCTATCATTCACTATCATTTTAGTTCTTCTAATTTCAAGTACATTTTACTATTCTTTTCTTTAACATAATTACAACTTTATTATACCTTAACTCCTAATCTATGTTATCCATATAACAACCAATAAGACATGGTTTTCATATACCCAAAATAAAACATAAACACATACATTTATTCATAAATTTTTTGCACCTATTATTAACATAAAAATAGGGCCTAAACGCATCTCTTTATTCATCAACTTTCAATTCTCATCCAAACACCATTTTCACTATCAATCCATCTCAAAACATCTTTAACACAACTCATAACATATCATTTATCGTTTATACAAAACAGAACATCAATATATATTCATTTCTTTATTAACATATCATCACTCTCCAACTACTATTATCATGATCATTTCACCTCTTAAACTATCATCAAAAACATTTCTATCAAGCAAGCCATGAAGAACAATGTGCTACTTGCTTGATTAACTTAAAGATTCGTCAATCACCATGAAACCTTAGCTTTCTATGCATATATGATCATCATCATTTAAGGAGGAGAAGGTTAGGTTTTCTTTGTAACAAGGTGGAGAAAATAACGTGGTCTTGAAGAAACAAGTGAAAGATGATAGAAATCTCAACGTGAAGATGATGAAAGAGAGAAAATCATGAGTGAAGAAAATGAAGAATGAGAATGAAGGAGAGAAGAAGAAAGCATGTAACATCGGTGAAAGATCATTAAAAGATGGTCTTTCATTTGGAAAAATATCGTGGGATGGTGAGTGTGGTGAGTGGCAAATGTGGTGACACTTATCACTTGCCACATGTCACCTCCTTATGGTCTCTACTTGGCTCTTTTGATAACTAGTCCATTGTCTCCCAATTTCTAATCTAATTGTCTCCCAATTTTCTATGACACTTGTCATTAAATCCTAATGCCACTTGTCAATTATTTCTATTGCCATGTGTCAAGTATTTCTATTACCATGGGTTAATTTATCTTCTCACTTGGCATTTTTTCTAGTCCAAAAATACCCAAAATTTCAGAAATCTCCAATTTTCAACAAAAATTCTAAATTAATATTTATACTCACTAAATCAAAATTCAAGACATAATATTTACTATTCACATCATAATCACTTAAAATCATTTATACCCCGGAATATGTCAATTGAGTGCATGTACAGTCTTTGTAATATGTAAAATCAATATTCACGTGTGTATGCTAATGATATGCATATGTATGCAATGTATCTTATAATTTCTCAATGCTATTCTCATATACAGAAATCTAGGGTTCTAACCCCTGAGTATGCGAGAATGGGATATTACAAGAATTTATAAGTTACAATTATAATCTCGCTCAAGAAATATGACTCATATCCTCAAGTTGATTGACTAAAATCTCTTTCTAATGAAAGTAACCTTTAACTCATGTTGTGAATTCCTTTAATAGATTTTACTGTTAACGTAGAATTATCATATAGTCCTATCTCTAGAAACCAATTTAAGCCTCATTACTTATATTGTGATCTATTCATATATAGAATCTCCTAATTCTAATGTGTGAAATATAAACTTGCATAAGAATGTTAGCATATTCTAATTCAACTCAATATAATCATAAATAATTCTCAAGAAAACTAAACTCTTACATTAAATCAAAGAATTCAATCTAAAATGACTAGTCCTAAGCTTCATCCCATCTAAATCTATATCCTAAATATTTTTATAAAAAGATAAAAAACAGTAATCACTAATAAATAAGACAAGATAAAAGAATAAGCTCTCATAAATATTGAATCTTAATATTTCTTGATTAAATCTTGATTAGAATCCCTCTTTCTTATAAATTTGCTTTCTTCTTCCCCCAAGATGCTTCAAATTAGTTCTATGGTTTGTATAGAAGGCTTTCTCTTTTCTCCTCTCTTCCTCCTCTTTCTATCTTGAGAAACCATAAAAAATTTTCAAACACAATATAAGACCAACGTGGGCATATATTGGTCCTATGTTGCTTCACAGTTGTAAGAAATCTTAATTTACATAAACCTTAATGCTATCATAAGTAAAAAATAAATATATTATTAAACCCATCTTTTGTTTGTTCCTCTTATTTTTTACACTTGAGAATCATTACTTTGTATATGGGCCTAACGTTAGTGAACATGGTACCATGTAAGGGTTGTGTTATGGAACACTAGAACATGCCCATTTCATGTTCTCCATATATCCAAATTGTTAAGGAAGTATAATACACGATAATGTGACACAGGGACATGTTTATGTTGTGTTACTTGATGTGCCAAATTGTTGAAGAAGCAAAAAGCCCCATTAAGCTACATTAGTTCAACACAGTACCATATAGGTGCTATATTAGTGAAAGTGGGCTTATATCCAACCTGTGTTCATCTAAAATCACTCTAAAACCTTCTGCAACTCAACCCTAATTTGCATAAATTCACTCCTTCATAAGAGAGCTAAACTAAGCCTTATACATATAAATTAAATTAAGTACCAAGTCAAACAAAAATCTTTAAAAAACAACAGAAATGCTCTCAAAATCATGCTAAAATATAATTTAGTTAGCACTTATCAAATCCTCCTATACTTTGGCATTTACTTATCCTCTAGTAAACTAATATCATTACTTTTAATTTAAATAGAAAGCAACTCTAGGAAAGCACTTGGCAAGTCAAGCACATCAATTAATATTCTTCATTATTCATCTAATTGCAAATTTCATCAAATTGATAAGTGTTTGGCTACTTACATTAAGTCATAAATCAATTCAATTAACTCCATAATACTTCAAACTTCAAATCAATCCACAAAACTCAACTTAATGCATAAAATGGAAATATATGGGGATGTTGTTTCAAATTTCAAACATTTTCATAACCTTAATATGAAAATTTAAAGTAAAAAACACTTACTTCAAATTCACAAAAGTATTTAGAAGCTTATTTTCAAAGTCAAGTAACCTTTTGATGTGAGAGTAACACCTTATCATGAATACTCTTAGTTACTCAATTAGGTCTCCGTTTTAAATGACTAGTAGTACCACTCTTAAATTTCAACCTTTTTACTTAGTTTGAAGCCAATATAGTGAATTTATTCAATGCTCGCTTATTCATACACTATCTATTTATATAGGATTATGAAAATACTTCAAAAGAATTCATTGCCAACTTAATTGTATGTATAACTCATAAAAAAAGTATCATAATGCAAATCAAGTATCCAATTTTAAAATTAAAGCAACTTAAACTTAACTAATCATTAAAGTTTATAACTATTTGCGTAAACATATCAAATCACATTAATAACTAAACTCATAATGAGTCATCTTGATCAATATTCTTTCAAAATTATAACAAAGTTAATAAGCATAATCATTAAGTCCTTCCCCCAAACTTGCATTATAAATTATCTTTAATGTATAAAACATATAGAACAATGAAAATAATGAAATAAAGGTAAGGATAACTGGCAATTCCTTAGTAATAAAAGATTGTAAGCCTTTTTTTTGTTATAATGGCATGCAATTGGGAAGCAAGGTTAAGAGAAGGGAAAACATGAAGGAACTTACACGGTGGCAAGTGGATGTGAATAGGGAGATCCCTTGTCCTTCGCACCTATCATCTTGAAAATTAGTGAGTAACAGGAAGAGATGAAGTGTGTCCACAGAAACAAAGATAAGAGTGGAGGTTTAGAATAAATTTACAAACGATTAAAGAGGGACAATTTATACAAGAAATATGAAGAAGCATACCCAAAGATTGACATCCCTGTATTTTAATTTCCTTCTTTGCAAAATTAGGGCTCATTTGGAGTCTCACAAACAAAGCACAATCAAGGTCATAAAGTTTTTCTCAATGGGGTAGGTTAAATAGTGTACATGTCTATAATTATTAGGCAAACTTCAAGTAAGTTGTTAAAACACAGTGTTTTAATCTTTAGAGATAAATCATAAGATCAAGATTGTAAGGTACTTCGGTACCATACAATTTTTCCCTTCGGGGTCATTAATTTAATTTTACATTTAAAAGAAAAGATCTATCCAAACTAACGAAATCTATTCTTTACTATAGCTTGTAGGGGTGATTTTGTCTTTATAACTTGCATAGGGATGAATTTGCCTTTACAACCTACATAACTCCACCAAGTCTTAACTTAAGTAGTAAAATCATAAGCTAATAGTAAAAAAGCAAGAAAATAAAATCAAAACCATAAATCTAAAACTATTAAAACAAACCAAGCTACTATTAAAAATCCTACATAAGTGGAAGCCCTTATGTATGCTCAAAGTTGGTTAAATAATGAAGATATTGATGATAAATTCTTTTCTTTTTAATATAGTTATTTTATCTATCTTTATATTATCTTACCTAATATTGTATTTTTTTATTTTTCTACAGCCATAGGTATTAATGCAGAAGGGACTAGTGAAATTAATCGACCAATTGAAGGTTATTTTGATCAAATATATGAAGATAAAGGTATTTTTAATTTTCTTTTTATTTAATATTACATTACTAAATATTCTTTTATTTTAATATTATATTACTAAATATAATATCTGCATTGGATCTAAACTATTGACGATCTTACCAACAAGTACAATTAGTCAATTAGATGATGCTCTCTCAGTTTTCACTCTCGAGTCTATCTAGCATGATTTTATCTTAATTTTGGAAATTGTATCATTTTTTGTAAAATGATTTAGATAATCATTCGTATACAGCAAAATTTTCTATAGTTAATGAATTTGATTTTATCAATTCTCTCTTATAATAATTAATAAATTATTTAAGTAAATTTAAAATTCGTAATTAATTGAATTAAAATTCTTAATTATAACTATTAACTTAATGACTTTTCATACAAATTTCTAATCAATTGAATTAAAATTCCTAATTAATCATACCAATAAATACATCTCATGATTTTAATTTTAAAATATGTTTTCTCATTAATGATATGCAAATGTATGTAGCATCCTTCAATCTAAACCTGAATTAATGACTTTTAACACAAATTGTATTAATATTGAGTTCACCACACCTAAAATATTACTTAAAACATTAAGAAGTTAGTGATGTTACGCTTTCATTAAATGACTTATAGTTTTATTGAAATGAAATATTAAGTGGTTTAAATAAAATATATAAATATTTTTTAATTTAATATTCAATAAAATTAATAACTTTATTATATCATAATTATATGTTGTTATAATTTAAAGTTGTGACATAATACACATATTAAAAAGAAAAAAAGTTGAAAATTTTATAAATTTTATGAAATATGGTATGGTTATAACACTTTAAGGATGAGAAAGATTTAAAGTAAAATTTATATCAAGGTTTCAAGCAAGGAATTACTCTTAATAAACTTTTAATTAAAGTGACTTAGGAATGAATCTTCTAATATTAGAATTTAGAAAGGAGAAAAAATTATGAATATAAATTTAGATTAATTAGAATATAATGATTTTAGAAAAAAAGTAAAACAACTACTTTCAAAAGTAATAAAAATAATAATTTATAAAAACATATCAAAAGTATTTATAAAATGTATTCTAGTTTTAATAAAATAATAGCTATTTTCAATATAATATATACTATACGTATTTGTTTTTATAACTCAGTTACTTATATATTATTTTGGAATTGATACATTAGAATTAATAAAGTGATTAATTCATTTTAAGATTAATATAAATACATTTATGCATAATGTATATATTGTATAAATATGAAAAATAAAATTAAAAAGTTTAAATTCGTTAAGATTAATCATGTTATTAATTAATTTCTTTTAATATGTGTAATAAAATATAAAATTTTACAATTTATTTAATAATACATATACTATGAAAAGACAATAATATTTATACAACTATACAAGTAAAAAAAATCATCAATAACTAAAAATACAACAACTACATCAATTAAGAGTTTTGTACATAATTTATAAAAACATTAAAAGTTGGAAAATATTATATTATAAACTTAATAAACTTTTTTTTAAAAATCATATTAAAAAGAAATATAATAATTTATTAAACCCGTAAAAATAATATTTGAAATAAATTCATTGTACTTAGGTAATAACTTTTTTACATTTACATTATAATTAATTGTTATTATAAAATTACAAAATTAAAATTAAATTCTCGAAATAATTATGACAACATTACCATTGTTAAATATGTTTAATAAATATATATTGGTTTATATTTTATATCTTTTATTTTAAATAAATATTTTGTATAATATATATATAATTTCATCCTATGCTTTACTATAAATAGTTATGCTATAATTTATAATTTATAAATTTTAAAAATATAATTACAACTTTTTAAAATTCTCTTGAAATAAATATATAAAAAATTTAGAGTATATATTAAGTGATCGGGCCAGGTCGGGGCGTCACACATGAAGGGAAAGCTGCGAAGTTAACATAAAAATCTACTAAAGTAGCTGCCATCATCCAACTAAAAAAAAGAAGAAGCAAAAATAACAAACTTTTTATGACCTAAAAATCCCAGGAAGCGTTATAAAGTATTTATGCGAATAAGATGAGAGAAGAGCTTATGGGTAAGGAGGTCTCTGCGAAAAGGAAGCCTGTCGATTGAGATAGTGTAGATGGGAGGTCTCTACCTATCCAATCTATTGATTTTCGCTGATTAATTGCGTGAATCAGTTTGTATCTTTTCAAAGATAGCGAGCTTTGAGAAAATAGAAGACACAATGGAATGGTGGGTTGCCTGCCACCACGTCATCTTTTTGTTACGTGGTGTTTACTTTCCTTTTTCTTTTTTTGGATTGAGGAGACTAAAGAAGTTCGACTACTACCGGCCATCATCACCACTGTCAGTTGATTGCTAACAAGAATCTCCTTTGCCTTACTGATGTAGGGCAGTGAAGGAGCAAAAGCACACAGGGCAGTTAAGGCAAAGTGAGGGTGAAAAAGAACACCAAAGGCAGTGAAAAATGGAGTCGTTTTGTTGTTTTTTTATGAAAAAAGAAACTTATTTTAAAAACTTTAATAAGTAAAAGTTGTTATCTCGTGACCGCAAAAGTTTGAATCATAAAAGCAGTTTTTTAATAAAAATATGATGTAAACTAACAATGTTTTAAAAATCACACCGGAGAACGAACCGGTCGAAGGAAAGATTTAAGATTTAGAGGTTCAATCGGTAGTGAACCGCTATAAAACCGGAATATAATAAATAAGATGAAAATTTTATAAGAATAAATAAAAATAAAATATTTTCTTGAAATAAAAAACACACCAATGTTTATTATTATATAATGAACTAAAAATAAATAAATATGAGTCCAATATAAAACTTAAAATAATAATAAAACTCAAAATTGTATTTCTGAAGGAGGTTGCGTCTCATTATATGTTCCAAATATTACAGAAATTGATATGAATCAAAATTCTAAATATTACAGAAATTGATATGAAATAGAATTCTAAAT